>JADLZN010008714.1:0-60382 GCA_018155175.1 Sinocyclocheilus anophthalmus
CGCCTTTGGAGAAGACTGTTGATTTTATACTTTAAAAATGTAAGTATTACTACTTAAACGTTAAGATTACCCCAGAATGAATTGCATCGTTTGCTCACCCCAACACTTACATGCAATAATAATAATGATAAATGCTAACCAATAATTACATTACTTTTTTTTTTTTACTTAAAATGAAAAAATATATACTTTTTTGTCGTGACATAGCTATACATAAATATACACTAGTTGAACAAATGCAGTTGATGTGAATACATCATTTTCAGTCAAGCAATTAATACATTAATAAAATATTTATATTTTATTTACTGACAACAATAAACATGAATGAGTAAAGTAATGAATAAAAATAAGCATCACAATAAATACATATACAAGTCAACAACAGATGAAACAAAGCTTAATTCAAACTTACTGTTCTAAGAATCATGTATTTACAGATGGTGAATCCCACATCCTACTGCCATCTCAACACAGCTGAGACAGTTCTGCTGCTGCGCTGTGCTTCACAATCTCGCTCTTCTCAATGGAGACATCATTGAGCCAGAGGATGAGGAAGACCATAATGACGCCCCTGAACCACACAATCTTGAACAAGAACAGGAGAACATGTGTGGGACAATCTGACTGCTGCTGTGTCTGCTCCAAACATCTGTGCTGCTCTCCATGAGCACCACTACCTGTAAAACATTTAAACGGAGTTAAACATTTTACAGTTCATGCTGTCAGCTTTACATTTCTTGCCAAATTTCATGTTTACAAATACATGCATTTTTTTGTTGTAGCTTTATTACTTTTGTAGTGGGCTAAACCACTGAACTGGTGAGCAGAAGGTTGCTGGTTCAAAACCACCAGTATGTCCTTAAGCAATCCAGGTTGTTCCAGTGGATTGTAGGTCCCTGTAATAAGAGCACTGTAAATCACTTTGGATAAAAGCTTCATGACATTTTTTGATGATGCTTTTGAAGCTCCTGAAAGTCAGCCTTCATTGTATGAACAGAAACCAGCAGAACAAACTGCCCCCTCACATCCTCAGCTGTCTTGGTGTTTCCTAGATCGGGGTGCCCAACCCTGCTCCTGGCAACGCTCTTCCGCAAAGTTCATCTCAGCCCTAATCAACACACCTGAGGCAACTAATTAGGGTATTTAGGATCACTTGGGCACCCCTGCTCTAGATGCTCTCGCTGGCTCTGGGGTCACTGAGGATGAAGAGATGCTGTGGACTCCTCCATCCTTACTACTCACACCAGTCTGCAGACATTTCAGATCCTGCAAAGATGCACAAACGCAATACACAAGCAGTCATTTTAACAGCATAATGTCATCTGGTTTCTGTATTGGAAGTAACAAAATTATCTTATTTATATTTTTGTTTCAGGTTTTCCCTTTTTTCCACAAATGCCGCCGTCACCTTTCCTTGCAGGTCCTTCTCTTCCACAAAAGCTCTGCAGCAAATGCACAGAAATCAAGAATCAGAAAAGTGCTGTAATAGTTGTTTGAAATTACAATAATTAATATAAACTACAACTTAAGATTTAAAATATGTTTATATAGCATTCCTTCATCAGTCACTCTGCACTGGATAAACACACGTGTGTTTCATCTGTCCCTGTAACATCCAGACAAGAGTCAAGTCACCTCTGTGATTTATCTGCTCAATACTGCATTTACATGTTGAAGTAGCTGCTGATGTAACTCGCTTTTTATTCTACACAAATGTTCCTTAAATTATCAATATTACAAATGGACAAATAAAATAGATAACCTATGTTTAGTTACTTTATGTAGATTTGTTTGTTTACACAGTTTGAGATAAATGTATCAAAACAACTATACAAATATCTAAATATTACTCAATTTAATGCCCAACGCTTGTTTTTTCAGATTATGCCTTTACCGTTTCTATATATAGTACTGAAACCATATTTTTCATGTTTTATATACTGTACCCACTTAAATTAATTAAACTCTGACACCGTTTGAGATAATTGTATCAAACCAACGGTAAAATATTCAGAATATTATTCAATTTAATGCACAACGCTTGTTTTTTTGTTTCAATTTAATGCACAACGCTTGTTTTTTCAGTGCTATATATAAAAACAGTAAAGGCATAATCTGAAAAAACAAGCCTTGTGCATTATAGGGAATAATATTCTGAATATTTTACAGTTGGTTTGATACCTTTATCTCAAACTGTGTCAGAGTTTAATTAATTTAAGTGGGTACAGTATATAAAACATGAAAAGAATATGGTTTCAGTACTACATATAAAATCAATAAAGGCATAATCTGGAAAACCAAGACTTGTGCATTATGGGGAATAATATTCTGAATATTTTACAGTTGGTTTGATACATTTATCTCAAACTGTGTCAGAGTTTAATTAATTTAAGTGGGTACAGTATATAAAATATGACAAATATGGATTCAGTACTGTATATAAAAACAGTAAAGGCATAATCTGAAAAAACAAGCCTTGTGCATTATAGGGAATAATATTCTGAATATTTTACAGTTGGTTTGATACCTTTATCTCAAACTGTGTCAGAGTTTAAAGTGGGTACAGTATATAAAACATAACAAATATGGATTCAGTACTGTATATAAAAACAATAAAGTATTCTGAAGAACCAAGACTTGTGCATTATAGGGAATAATATTCTTAATATTTTACAGTTGGTTTGATACATTTATCTCAAACTGTGTCAGAGTTTAATTAATTTAAGTGGGTACAGTATATAAAACATGACAAATATGGATTCAGTACTGTATATAAAAACAGTAAAGGCATAATCTGGAAAACCAAGACTTGTGCATTATAGGGAATAATATTCTGAATATTTTACAGTTGGTTTGATACCTTTAGATCAAATGGTGTTGTCGTTTAATGGATTTTATATTATTGCATACATTAAAAGTTGTAAAATTTTTATAAAAAACATAAAATTGTAATTCCAAAAACAGAGCTTTGTGCGATAACAGGTATGTTTTTCCGAACATTTTAGTATTGGTTGTATATTATAATGTCACGTAGTTAAATTGTTTAGTTAATTTAAATGTTCTTGTTTTATTATATATATGTACACACACACACACACAACATACACACAAATGATCTGACCCCAATCCCATGGTGCTGGACCAGATCCGGGCGCACCTTTGGCCCCAGTTCTGGTCCAGATCCGGACAAAGGGATCCGTGCCGGATTGGCCCTTTTGTGCCAAACGACCCGTCCCCGATCTGTCGTGCAGACCCGATTATTGTTGCTATCTGGGATGACTGACAGCACGTCTGAACCGAACTGGTTCTTTTTGGACAACTGATTCTGTGCTAATATTATGAGCGCGGGTAAACCGAAGACTTTAATGAAGGGCAATCTGGCGAAACCTAAGTTTATTTAATAACAAATAAATCACAATGATTATGTATAGTAAGTGGATTATGGATTCTGCGCTGATGACAACTAATTTATTCACTTTATATCTTCAATACTTATAAAACATCCTCGTTTGCACATCACTGCTTGTACCTGTATTTGGGTGCTAGTTGCAAAACTTAATTGTAAACTTTTCAAATCATGATTATGATGTTTTAACTGACTGAAGTTACGATTACTGACTTTATATATTTTAATGTGTATTTTCATCCAGGCCCGGGACGATAGACTTTATTTTTTATTTTTTATTAATGCTCAAAAATCAATAATAGTACACATAGAATAATACAACCATTAACATAAAAAAGATAAACAATAATAACAAAAAAGAAAGAAAAAGAACACGAAAAAAAAGAAAAAGGGGGTTGTTAATACATTACAAACTGAAAGAATAAAATTGAGATAGGAAATTAATTAAAGATAGGAAAAGAGTTACAGATAGATACAGTTTTTAAGGCTTTTTTGTTCTTAGACAACTGGATTAATGAAAGGTATTACTCAAAATCTTTTATAAAAACAAAGAAGAGAGGTCTAGAGTTTGAATATTTGCATTTGTGGATGTGAAAATTTGCAAGAAGCAAAATCAGATTCACTACATAAAACTGTTTCCTTTAGATTGTTCATACTCAATAAAACCCAATACTACGTCCTTCCAAAACAGAATACATTCATTATAAATGTTACTCCTAATGAAACTTAAAACATCTTGCCAAAATTTCTTTGTAAATGGACAGTTCCAAAAGAGATGAACAGCAGTTTCAACAGAGTCGTCACAAAAAGAGCAACTGGAGGAAATATCACTTTTGAATTTTTTCATGTAATGCTTTGCAGGATAGAACTTATGAATTATTTTGTAGGAAATCTCCTTTACTTTGTTAGTTAGTAAATAAGTATGAGGAAGCATCCACACTTTTTTCCAGCAGATGTTACCCACTGCATTATTCCAATAAGCAGTCACAGCTGGCAGAGTAATAATATTCTGCTGAAATAATGAACAAACTATCCTATTATTATTTTTGTATGGAAATGCAAAACATAATCTACCAACAAAAGTATCAAGCAAATTAGGGAAAACCGGTGACAAAGGATTGGTACCTCTCAGTAAAGCAACAACCGCTGATGGGATAGACCCCATAACTATGGAAAATTCTTTTGGAGAGACAGGAAATTGAAAGTGATCTAAAAATTCTTTATATGAAAATAACAACCCTTGAGAGTTCATCAACTGACTGATCAACAGAATGTTTTTATCAAACCAACTTTGAAAAAATATGAATTTATTCTTGTATAAAACATTACAGTTATTCCAAATAAAAAATCTGTGGGGTGAAAAGTTGTGCTTGAATATTAGCGACCAAGCCAAGAAAACCTGCCTATGAAAAGCAGATAATATAGCCGGTAGTTTATCAATTTTATAGTTACATATGAGAAGAAAATCAAGTCCACCAAACTGAGAGAAAACATAATTGGGAATAAAGTTCCACAAAGACACTGGGTTCTTTCTAAACTGTTTAAGCCAATTGATCTTGAAGGTGTAACTTAAAGTACTGAAATCCAATATATTAAGACCCCCTTTATCATACGTGTTCATTACAACAGATTTTCTTATATAATGTATTGAATGCTTCCATAAAAAATTAAAGAGTAGCTGGTCAACACTTTTACCTAGTTTTGAGTCCAGAGGAACAGACTGAGCAACGTAAATAAGCCTTGAAAGGCCTTTTGCTTTTGTGAGAAGTACCCTCCCTCTCAAAGATAGATCCCTTTGTAGCCACTGGTTAAATCTTTTCTGTGTTTTATCAATAAGGGGTTGGTAATTAAGATTACATCTTTCTTTCTGATCCTTAGTAATTAATACACCTAGATAACAAATTTTTTCTTTCACTGGGATATTATGGACAGAGGATTCATTACAGTCTTTAATAGCAAAAAGTTCACACTTTTGAATATTTAAGCATAAACCTGAGGCTTTAGAAAATGAATCAATAATATTTATTGCAAGTGAAATCTGCCTGGCATCTTTAAGAAAAAGGGTTGTGTCGTCAGTAAGCTGACTGATAATCACCTCTCTTTCAGCATTAGCTACCCCTTTTAAACTGCTGGCTTTTATATGAGAACAAAGAATCTGAGCTGCAAGAAGAAAAAGGTAAGGGGAAATAGGACAGCCCTGCCGAATGCCCCTCAATAATTCAAAACGACGAGTTGTTCCATGTTTTAAAATAACTGAACTACTACCGTTCATATATAAAGTTTTAATGGCACTACAAAAAAAATGTCCAAATCCAAACTTTTCGAGACACTGAAGAATAAAATTATGTTCCAAAGTGTCGAACGCTTTATAGAAATCCAGAAAGAGAAGAAATCTATCATCACTAATCAAATTGGAGTAATCTAAGATATCAAAAACTAAATGTATATTATTTGAGATATGTCTATTGTTAAGAAAACCAGACTGTGCCTCATCTATTATAGAATTTAAAACATTTTTAATTCTTTTAGATAATGTAAGAGCCAGGATTTTATAATCGTTATTTAATAAACTTATTGGGCGCCAATTTTCAATCAAAAGTAAATCTTTTTTTGGTTTGGGTATGAGGGTTATTATTCCTTGAGATAAACTAGGAGGAAGTTTATGGGTTTTGATTCTCTCAATGAAGACATTTAAAAGGAAAGGGGCAAGAATATCTGAGAATTGTTTATAGAATTCTGCTGCAATGCCGTCATTGCCAGGTGATTTGTTACATTTAAGATGTTTGATAGCATCAACTACTTCTTCTAAGACTATATCTTGATCACAGCATTCTTTCTTCTAAAGCACTATTGATAGTATTTTTAAGGGGTCAACAGAAAGTAGCCAAAAAAAAAATCATTACATAGCTAGATTTAAAAGATTAGCATAAAAATTATAACAACAAGAGAATAGCTGTGGGGTCATCTTAACAGTGCCATTACATTGGGATATGAATAGTGTTATTTTACCCTCGCTGTCGTTTCAAGGTTAAAGAGTATATGAGGAATTTTGTTTCCCCCCTGTTCCAACCCCTTTAACTCTAGACCTGACAAATGCACCTTCTGCTTTGTTTATATATCTCATCCAATTTACACTGTAAATCACTTAATTTTATTTTTTCCTCAGGCGAAAGTCTATCGGGAGAAACCATGGAAAGAGAGGTGATTTCAGATACAACTTGCTCCTCCAAAATTCTATGAAGTTTAGAAAGAAAACTACCATAAGACCTTAAATATTTACCAACTTCATATTTTAGAAGTTCCCAATACCTACTAAAAGTACCTTCCTTTTGTGCCAAATCCCAGTAAAAACATATTAATTTGATAAGTTCCAATTTGACTGCCTCATGCCTTGATGAGATGAGAAACATTCATTTTCCAAAAAAAAGTATGACATGATGCTACAAAAGAGGAAGATCTAATATTTATATAAATTGCCTTGTGATCTGTTAAAGGAGTAGCTAGAATGTTTACTGACATATTCTCTTTTAAAATGCTCCCCGAAACCAGAAAGAAATCTATGCGGGACTGCCTTGTACCATTTTTGTTACTCCATGTATAAGAGCACTGATTAGGATAAATTTCCCTCCATATATCAATCAAATTATATTTCTGCATAAAGTTCTTTAAAATAGTATTGGATGAACCTGGCTGCTTTGGAGGCCATCTATCAACCAAGTCATTTAAGGTAATATTAAAATCCCCTCCAATCAGTAAAAATGCCTGTGGGTGCTTACGAAACCAGAACAAAATCCTTTCCTCTAAAGACTCAAAAAGTTTATCATTTTCAGTATTAAGGTTGTGGGACGATAGACTTGATATCATTATGTCATCGCGAATGATGTCATTACGTTAGGGCGTAAAAGAACCGATTAACCGTTTTTTTTTAACTGGTTCATTGAAACGAACTGTCCAAAAGAACCGGTTCGCAGAAAAGAACCGGACTTCCCATCACTACTAACTAACGGAAGTGTTTGTGGGCAGGTCAGACTCTGTTCTTATAATCTTATTTGATTATGCAAATGTGTTACCCAGTGACGTAGACCCGTAACAGGCAAAAGATTCGAAAATATGACGACTCGTTAAGGCGATTCAGAATCGACTCTCTCTTTTGAGAGACAATATCTTTATTTACCATGGACTTTTTTTGCTTAACAACTTTTCAGATTGTTTTCATTTAAGAATTGCTACTTTATAAACTGCAAAAGAGATATTTTTCAAAAACCCATGTGACCGGCTCTTTAACAGTTGCAAATAAACATTCATTAGAAATTTAGAAAAGTAATCAAAAAGTAATCAAAAGTAATCAGTTACATTACTTTCATAAAGTAATTGAAAAAGTTACACTACTATTAAATGTTAAATAGGGTAACTTGTAATCTGTAACCTATTACATTTCCAAAGTAACCTTCCCAACACTGGTTAAATGTTATTTTATTGGCCATGGATGAATTGGATTAAGTATCCTGGTCAATATCAAGGTTATTATTGTGGCAGAAATATAACAAGGCCACATTTGCGCAGTGCTTAACATGGGAAGGCAAATCAATCAACTTTGCTTTGTCCACCCCACACATAATTTTCTGTTTTAACATTTCAGCATGATGGACTTCATTGGACTGATTTTATATTGTGTTGTGTCAAAAGTATCAGATATGGTCTTACTATTGCTGACATGAACAAAGTGGGTTGAGAGTTTTCCAGGTAAAAAGGGCTGTGTAACAGAGTGAAGTGTTTAGTGTGCTGGAGAAATTATCAGGTTATAATAGGTCCCATTTGTAAAGCAAGGAGAAAACAAAGTTGAATTGTCTAATTTTGAAATTCATTATGCCTATTGATGGGAATGAAAATATGGTAGCCCAAAAAGAAGCCAGGACAGCTTTCATCCCACATGTACTTTTCACAGGTCACACCAAAAGGACAACAGGCCAGATGAGCAGATGAGTTATTATACGTTGTTGACTAACTAAAACACTTAAGATCTCCATTTACAGGTGTCAGCAGCTCTGTCAATGTTTGATTCACTCCATCAATAAGGACCAGCAAATGTGCTGTTGTGATCTTAGGAAAAGATCTGTAACGATCAGCAAAAAGGGTTTGAGATTGTAACACCTTTCTCAACTTAAACTACACCAATCAGTTTCAGCAACCCTACACTTCAAGAAAGTGAGGGATCAAGGGCGTGCTAGTAATGACCCTCCCTTGCCAACGAGGGAAAGCCCATTGCAACGGCTCGCAAAGAGTCACCCTGGTGAAGATGGAACGCCAATGAGGCTAATGAGAAGATCAACACACCGGGAAGAAAGTGTGAACAAACTAATGGTTTAAGCTTAGCAGAAGTATCCATTTGTGTGATGGGTTTGTGATGATTTCATTAGGTTTACTCAAACTAGGGCTGAGTGTTGATATAGATTTCAAGATTTGAAATTTTCAGGTAAATGTAGATTGAATAGAGGAAAATTACTTAATGCTGTAGACTATAGGGACTCTTATTAGATACATTTATGTAGAAGTAATAGAATATAGGGACTGTTTTTAAAGAATGTTGATGATTAAGATCCTCATATAGATGTTACAATTATATATGCTAGTTTTAAATAGCTGACAGGAGTTCTCTCTTGCTATGTGACGGGTCATGTTTGTCCTTCATCTTATGGTTTAATAATGGTATCAGATCTAGGGGATTTTACTTCAGTAAAGTGGGTTAGGTAATAACTAGACATAGGGATTACTAGACATGGATATAGGAAAACATAGTGATGACTAAAATGAAGACATTACTTCATATTTTAGCACGAGAATGTGTGGTAAGTCACTTTACCGAACTAAGTCAGAATATTCTCATACAATCCGATTAAAGCTTGCAATTCAAAGCAGAAAGAGAAAAGAAAAAAAAAAAAAAATTTATTGTATGCATGGCTAAAGGGAAGAACAAGCTGTGTTTGTAAGAACTATTTAGAGTTGTGAGTTGTGAGATTACAATACAACCTGCAAATCGATATAGGAGATTTGAGTTGTGAGAGGAAAACATTTTTTATTTCTAAATTGCTGATTGGGTGCATGGTTAGTCGCCGTGATTTTGCCAAGTAAGGCATGTTCCTGGATCAACATCTTTTGTTGATCCTGGATCAACATAACTGTCCAAAAATATAGACTTAACCCAATCCCTACCCCTAAACCTCACCCTACCCATAATTTATTCCTAAAAACAGTGTGAAATGATAGCTGATTACCAAAGGTGTAGAAGCACCTAACCCTGATTGTAAGCCTAAAACAGATATTTCCTGAAATGTTATCCCACAATTATGATTGGTTGTTAGGAATGTTGTTCCAGGATCAACAAGGATGTTGATCCAGGAACATGTTGTACTTGGTGAAATCACAGTCACCGGGCATGGTTACATAGCGTACACCCAAATGTCGGATATATGATACTTGTGCTTTAGTTGAGCTCAAAATGACCAAAGTTAGACCAAGTTATGTAGGGAGCTCAAAGTTAAACCTTAAACCAAGGGTATTCAATCAAAAGTATCAATATATTTTGCCACTCGTCATGTTTTCAGCTAGCGTTGGTAAAATAGCTGCTAACCACGCCATCTGAAGTGCTTAATGGCACTTTAGCGTCTTTATAGAGAAGAGACGGGGAGAGCTTGAATAAAATGTGTTTGGCTCTAGATAAAAATATTATAGGAAATAACGCCAATAGATCAGTACAATAAACTAAGCTGGTTTAAAAACAGAGATATGTGCATTGGTTAACTCTGGAAAATAAGATTGTAGAGAGGTAGGTGATTAAGGATTTAATGTCATGAAAAACCATTCTTATGGTGACAGCTGTGTAGGGTTGATTTGAAAACAACCTGTTTAAAGTAGAACAGTACAGCTATACAAGATGTTTTAATTGCACAAATTCGATAACTTTCTGGTTAGGAAAAGCTTATTAAGTGGTGGTGGTGGTCTTGAATGACCAAAACAATATTTGACTTGATCAAACCTTGTCGGTGAGTGAGAGGGGTATAAAAATCTTTTAGAATTTTAGGAAGAATTTCATGCAATTTGTTGTTTAATATGTAAAAATTCAGAGTAGGTCTGAGAGAAAGATTTGACACTCTGTATACAAATTAACAGCTTCATTTGCAGCAGTATCAGCTTATTCATTTCTTAATAGACCAATATGACCTGAAATCCAGCAGAAGATAATACTAAGAATTGACTCTGTAAAAGGTCTGTTATAGCAGTTTACTATGGAGTATTCTGTTTATGTGGTAAAATTGGGACAATTAGTAAATAATTTTCGTTCCAGCTTAGGATGCTGATGGAAGGAATACCAGGTATCATGTAGAATTAAAGTGCAGTTTATCAATATTAGATTTGGTTGTTAGATAGCTAACTTATATCATTCTGTGTTAGGTAATGATTTTGAACACTTCTTAGGTTAATGCTACCAGTAATTATCACTTTACACAATGCAGGATTAATTGGATCCTCATTGGATATTTCTTAAAATGTATTAGAGTTTGTCTAGAAAAATTTGTTATACACCTCGTCAGAGGAGGAAGTTTTATGCATGAACATAAAATTGAGGATTCAAACAGGTCTTGCCCATGGTTTGAGACTGAGTGTAAATAGAGTGATAACCAGTTTGCTATATGATTGAGAGATATTGAGATATCTATATCTAATGCAAAACAGCCTAAGTCTGATTTATGACCTCTGGTGTAAAACATGGAAAGAACATTTTCAGAGAGTGTGTAAGATTTTATTTTATCTTCTATGGTTATCGAAGAATGATAAAAGAAAGTGTGGAGTGTGGAGGAAATTTTATTTCTATCTGCAATATTAATATTATTTGCTTAAAGAGTGTTCTTTAGACTGTCTCTGAGGTGCTTCCGTTTTCTTCAGTTGCTTGAGTTTTTGATGAGCTGAGAGATAACAGGAAATCTATTTGTGTATGTGTGCAAGACAAGTGTGTGAGACAGAAATGTTATTTTAGCTTAAACGTCCTGGCTACTTAGAAAATGATTTGCATTAAATTCTTAGAAACACATCTAGAGGACATAGTTAGGCACCTTAAATGGACATATATGTTGAATATGCATTATGATTGAATGAGATCAATGCATCTGCATTTGATGACGGTATAAATGTTGAGTTGGGTGTTTCCTCTTTGTTGCAATCTACAGCCAACCCTGAGTGACTGTATGAATGTAGACCTTTTCCTGCAGGAAAATAAATATTCAAAAGACTTTTGTCTCATACCTTTAATTGAACTGGAAAGGGAAATTAATAAGTGGAAGGAGAGAGGAAATAAAAATGATTGTGAGATTTAAAGTGTAAAAGTAGTGGAGTAAAAGGAGTAAACCCAATTGAATTAACAAATGAGTTGAGGAAACAATCAGAAGAGATTAAATGTGCAAGAGTACTTCTGTCAGGGTTCTGTCACTTCGGTCTAGTGTAATTCATAGTTTTGTGACAGAGCCCTGACACTCGCGTCATGTCATTGTTTTCATGTGAGCGTGCGGCTTCGAGTGTGCTCGAGCCGTGCGCTCTCGTCTGCGTGTACTGTTTCATGTTGGAGCGTGGTGTTCAGATCCCGGCACTCATGTCTTGAGTTTCGGTTTCGTGTCGGGGTCCGGACACTCGCGCTCCATGTTCTGTCTGTTGTGGGAGCGTGCGGTCTCGAGTTCGCTCGGCCGTGCGCTCTTCTGTCCACGTGTTGTGTTTTGTGAAGCACGCGGTTTGTGTTCAGCCGCGTGCTTGTCTTGTTGTCTTGTGTGAACACGCGGCTTATGAGTTTTCTCATTAGCTGCGTGTTCGTGTATTTTGTTCTAGCACATGGCTTGTGATATGTTTTGCTGGCCATGTGCTTGTGTTCTGTTTTGTGTGAGCACATGGCTTTTTGTCTTTGATTCGGTGTGCCATGTGCTCATATCAATTGTCTTGACTCCTCCCATCTTGTTACCTGATTATTAGTTAATTTGCCCCACATGTGGTCCCTCATTACCCTCCTCATTTGCTCTCCATTTATGCTCCTTGTGTTTGCAGTCGTGCGTCAGTTCGTCATCGTCTATCCCTGGATGTGTCGTGTCCAGATATGGGCCTTGCTGCCTGCCTTGCCTTGCCGCCTGCTGCCTGCCTTGCCAGCCTGTTTTTCCCCCACGGGTAGTTTCTGTTGTTTGTTTATTTAATAAAAAGCCCATTCTTCTGCAGTACTGAGTCCTCGCCTCATCCCTCTACCCGGAACCCTGACAACTTCAGGATGGAGCATTGATGGTGATATGTGATAATGAGGAACAGAGGGATAAAGTGATGAAAATGAAGGTTGTGTGTAAACAAGAAGTTTTAAGTTGTAAGCAAACGGGTAGAAAATCATGGATATGCTGAGTATTACAGGGGTACCATTGGAGGTCACTATGATAGAGCTGAAGAGGAATATAAAAGGAGGAAATGTAATTGAAGCAAAGCGATTGCAAAGGAATAGGGAAGGTAATAAGGAAGAAAGTCTTTCTGTAATGTTGCGCTTTGAAAGTAGTGGAATGTTACCAAGTAAAGTGATGATTGGATATGTTAGCTTTAAGGTGAGAGAATATGTGCGTGCTCCACTGAGATGTTATAACTGCCAGAGATATGGTCATATTGCAAGTGTATGCAGAGCCAAAAAGAGATGTGCACATTGTGGGGAAGAACATGAGTATGGAAAATGTGAAAGGAATGTGGAAGCAAAATGTTGTAATTGTGGTGGGGCCCATAATGTGGCATATGGAGGATGTGAAGTTAGAAAGAGGGCAGTAGATATTCAAAAGGAAAGAGATGGAAATAAGCTGTCATATGCGGAAGCAGTTAAAAAAGTGGACTCAAGGAAAAAGAAAGGAGGAGGAATGGAGATCAAACCAGAAATGAGGGAAAGAGAAGCAGTATATCGGATGACAATGATAGTAAGTAAAAAGAGTTGTTATCCATGGCAAAGGTCATAAATTGTTCAGCGCAGACTGAAAGAAGAACAGAAAAGATACAGATAATAGTGAGAGCAGCAGAGAGGTTCCTGGATATTAAAGGGCTAACATGGGAAATGGTTAGAGATATAGCCTAGTCAAGAATCATGGGATGGACAATAATCTTGATGTTAGCAATATTACAATGGAATGCTAGGAGCTTGGTGGTTAATGGATTGGAATTTAAGGGTTATCTAAATAAGATGGAGGAAAAGCCAGATGTCATGTGTACAAGAGTCTTGGCTGAAACCTAAATTTGATTTTGTAATTAAAGGATCTGTATCTGTGGGAAGAGGGAAATGGTGGTGGGTGTGTTACTTTCATTAAGTCTGAAATACAGCATAGGATGGTGGGGAAAGGAATAGAAATAGAATATGTGGTGGTTGAGGTATGGAAGGATGACAAGAGTTGTAATTAATTTTTACAATCCATGCAGACAAATGGCATTGGAAGAGATGATGAAGATAGAAGGGCAAAGTAGAGAGAGGTGTGATCTGGTGTGGCCCATAGTAATATGTGGGGAGGAAGTGTAATTGACAAAAACGGGCAGGTGATTGAAGAATTAATGGATGAGAGGAATTTGATCTGTCTGAATGATAGGGGAGGTACACGAATAGACATGAGAACAGGTCAAGAAGCAGTGTTAGATTTAACTCTAACAAAGTAGGTTAGGGGGAATAATTAACTGAAAGGTATTAAGGAAATGTACTATAGGCAGTGATAATTTTCCAATTTTGATTGAAATGTGTATGAATAATTGTGTAGAAAGAAATGAGAGAAGAGAAGGGAGAAGGAAATATGAGAAAGCTAACTGGATTGAGTATGTGGAAATGGTGGAGGATGGTTTAGACATAAAGAGAGAACAAACAAAAGTAAAAGAGGTGGTAAGAATGGCAAAAAGGCGACATTGGAGAGATTTCTGTGACAGAATAGGGAAAAGAACATCAATAGAAGAGGTATGGGATATGATCAGAAGGATGAATGGAATAAGGAAGGAGATAGAATGTCCTGTTTTAAATGAAGGGAAAGTCATAGCAGTAGAAAACCGTGAGAAAGCAGAAATGTGTTGTAATACATTTATAAAAGTAAACAGTAAGGAAAATCTGACTGAAGAATTTAAGAGGGAAAGGGAGGAAATATTAAAAGAGCATCCTCATCTATTGGACAAAAGAGCGGAAAGAGATAATATAATGGATGTCCCATTTGGAATGACGGAACTAAAACGAGCGCTGAGGAGAATGAGAGAAACTACTCCTGGTCAAGATGAAATCAGCTATTATATGATCAAGCAGTTAAGTGAGGAATCATTGAGAGTAATGTTAGAATTCTATAATAAAGTTTGGGAAATGGGGGTACTACCACAAAGTTGGAAAGAGGCACTGGTATTGCCAATAAGGAAACCAGGGAAGGATCCAAGTAAGCCGGCTAATTATAGACCAATAGCCCTTACATCTCATGTAGGGAAAGTGATGGAGAGAATGATAACGGACAGACTAGTTAATTTTTTGGAAAAAAGGAAAATTATCACCTTATCAAAGTGGATTTAAGGTAGGAAGAGGAACTATGGATCCGGTTATGTGTTTGGAAGCGGAAATAAAGAAGGCTCTATCAAATAAAGAATCAGTAACTGCCGTGTTTTTCGATATTGAAAAAGTCTGACATGTTATGGAGAGAGGGTTTGATGATAAAATTGGAGGAGATGGGGGTAGGGGGAAGAATGTTTAATTGGATTAGTGACTTCCTTAAACTAAGAGTGAGAGTAGGAGACTCTATATCATCTCAAGGAATAATAGAAAATGGCACTCCTCAAGTAAGTGTAATAAGTCCAGTGCTTTTTATAATAATGATAAATTGTTTAGTAAGGTGGATGGGAGTATTGGAAGATCACTGTTTGCAGATGATGGGGCTTTGTGGTTCAGAGGAAGAAACAATGTTGAATTTGGGGAAAATGCAGAAGGCTGTGGATGAGGTAGTTAAATGGTCATACAAATGGGGATTTAAGTTTTCTGTGGAGAAGTCACAAACCTTATTTTCTAACAAGAAAGTAGACAGTGAATGGAAGTTAAGAATATATAACAAAGACATGGCACGAGTAACATCGGTTAGATTCCTAGGAATGTGGCTGGATACTAGACTTACATGGAAAGAACATATTGATAAGATAGTGAGTAAGTGTAAAAAAGTTTTATGAAATGTATGGCAGGACAAGAGTGGGGAGCAGATAGTGTCACACCCCTGTGGACTGTCTATTATGGTTTCTCCCTCTGTGTCCTTATTTGGTTGTTCCTGTTCCCATTATGATTTAATCACCTCATTGTGCTCACCTGTCTGCCCCTCGTTATCCACCCTATATCAGTTCCTGTCCATTGTGTTCCAGTTTGTCAGTTATTGTGAATGTTACCCGGTGCGTGTGCTCCTACTCTCTTGTGTAATTATTAAAGGTTTATTGTATCCTTCATCCTCATCGTCCTGCCTGTTCCCTGGCACAGCCACAACGTGACAGAATAACTGACCAACAAAACGAGATGTCAACGGCTGAAGACAGGCTTTGGTGTCTGCGGCAGGGTGGTCGGGATTTGGAGAGGTATGTGGAGGAGTTGAGCTGGTTGGATTCTGTCCTCGGGTCTGTTTTTGGCTGGGGCTGGATGATGACGTAATCAACGGTGATCTTCCCACGTATAGCTTTCCCATGATCGAGCTGGTTAATCAGGTCCTGTACCTAAATGGAGTTAATCTGGAGGTAGAAGAAGTTGATCTTCCTGAGTCGAGTCTAGTCACAGGTGATCGTCATGAGTCAAGTCAAGTCACAGGTGATCGTCATGAGTCCAGTCAAGTCACGGTTCATTATTATGAGTCTAGTCAAGTCACCACAGATCTTCATGAGACCAGTCAAGTTACAGCTGTTCTTCGTGAGGCAGATCAAGTCACAGCTGATCTTCACGAGTCTAGTCAGATCTCAGCTGATCATCCAGAGTCACGTCACATGACGGCTGTTTGCTCTAAATCCTGTCACTTCCTGTCTGTTGCACCAAGATAAGGACTCTCTGTATCCCAGATTGGCTTCCAGCGTGGAGGACCCAACGCTGGTGTCGGCACGGGCAGCTGGCATCCCTCCACATACCCATCCAAAGGTTCCGGTTACCCATCTCATCCATCTCTGTCCTCAGCCCAGAAGTGGTGGCTGGTCCCAAGGTAAGCCCACGGAGGGCTCCGGTTGCCGAGGTAAGCCCAGGAAGGGCTCCGGATCCCCAGGGAAGCCCAGGAAGGGCTCCGGATCAGGGAAGCCAGGAGGGCTCCGGATCCCCAGGAAGCCAGGAAGGGCTCGGTCACCAGGGAAAGCCCAGGAAAAAAAAAAGAAAACAAAAAAGAAAAAAAAAAAAAAAAAAAAAAAAAGGAAAAAAAAATGGAAAAAAAAAAAAAAAAAAAAAAAAAAAAAAAAAAAAAAAAAAAAAAAAAAAAAGGAAAAAAAAAAAAAAAAAAAAAAAAAAAAAAAAAAAAAAAAAAAAAAACAAAAAAAAAACAAAAAAAAAAAAAAAAAAAAAAACAAAAAAAAAAAAAAAAACATCAAAAAAAAAAGGGGGAAAAAAAACAAAAAAAAAGAAAAAAAAAAAAAAAAAAAAAAAAAAAAAAGAAAAAAAAAAAAAAAAAAAAAAAAACAAAAAAAAAAAAAAAAAAAAAAAAAAAAAAAAAAAAAAAAAAAAAAAAAACAAAACAAAAAACGGAAAAAAAAAAAAAGAAAAAAAAAAAAAAAAAAAAAAAAAAAATGGGGGAAAAAAAAAAAAAAAAAAAAAAAAAAAAAAAAAAAGGGCTCCGGATCCCCGGTCAAGCCCAGGAAGGGCTCCGGATCCCCAGGTAAGCCCAGAAAGGGCTCCGGATCCCCAGGTAAGCCCAGAAAGGGCTCCGGATCCCCAGTCAAGCCCAGGAAGAGCTCCAGCCCCAGAGCTCGCTCCCGTGACTGCTCCAGCCCCAGAGCTCGCTCCCATGACCGCTCCAGCCCCAGAGCTCGCTCCCGTATCGGCTCCAGCCCCAGAGCTCGCTCCAGTATCAGCTCCAGCCCCAGAGCTCGCTCCCGTGACTGCTCAGCCTGGACTCACGAGTACGGGCTCCGCCGATTCCAGTCCGCACCAGCCTACAGGCGCACCAACCCCATCCACGGATGATACGGTTACGGCGGTGGGTCGCGCCTTCGGGAGGGGGGCGATCTGTCAAACCCGGTTGGACTGTCTATATGGTTCTCCTCAGGTCCTTATTTGGTGTTCCTGTTCCATTATGAGTTAATACTCATTGTGCCACCTGTATGCCCTCGTTATCCACCTATATCAGTTTCGTCCATGGTGTGCAAGTTTGTCAGTTATGTGAATGTTACCCTGTGCGTGTGCTCCTACCCTATTGTGAATTTATTAAAGGTTTCTTGTATCCTTCATCCTCGTCGTCCTGCCTGTTCTCTGGCACAGCAACACCGTGACAGATAGAGGGGCGCTTCAAACAGTGTATATATAGCAATGATAAGATCTGTGCTAGATTAGGGAAGTATAGCATCTCAGTTAGAGAAATTGGACAGAATTCAAGCGCAAGCATTGAGAATTTGCTGTGGGGCATATCCAGCAACACCTATTGCAGCAATGAAAGTAGAGATAAATGAAATGCCACTTTTTATTAGAAGGCAACAGTTAATGGCTGTATATTGGACAAATCTTAAGAGTCAGGATGAGGTACATCCAACAAAGAAAATATTAGGAATATGTTGGGAACAAGGAATGAATAAACATAAGAGTTTTGGATGGGATGTAGAAGAAGATATTAAGGAGATGGGGATAAACAATTATAGATGTGTACCAAGAGTAATGTATCCACATAACCCCTTATGGATTCTTCCTCAGCCAGTAGTAGATTTAACATTACTGAAGATACGACAGAGAGAAGGAAGTAATGAGATGGAAGTAATTAGAGCAAAGGAGTATTTAGGACTTATGTATGGAAATAATATACGGATATACACAGATGCCTCCAAAAAAAGAGGGAGAGTAGGAGTGGCAGTTAATGTGTCAAAGTTACTGATGAAGAAAAAAGCTAGAATAAGTGATCAACTGTCAGTATATACAGGTGAATTGATGGCTATTCTGCTAGCAGTACAACTAATTAAGGAAAGAGAAATACAAAATGCGGTCATTTGTTCAGATTCATATTCAGCAATAGTCAGTATTGATAACCAAAAATCAGAATCAAGGCCAGATTTAATCATGAAAATCCTTCAAAATCTCTTTAAAACAAAGTAGAATAGAAGTACAGTTTGTGTTTTCCAGCCCATGTGGGAATTAAAGGAACTGAAGAAGCAGATAAATTAGCTAAGCAAGCAGTAGATTATGAAATAGTAGAAATTGAGCTATCACATAGTATAAGAGAAATAAAATCAGTAATAAAGGAGAAAGTGATTAAAAAGTGGCAAGAGTATTGGGATAATCAGACTAAAGGGAGACGTTTATATGCAATACAAAAGAAAGTGGGAAAAGGTAGAAAAAGTGGGAGAAATAGGAGGAAGGAAAGTATAATTATGGGACATACAGGTTTGAATAAAACCTTACATTTAATATCTAAACATCCAATGGGATTGTGTGAGAAATGTGGACAGAGTGAAACTGTAGAGCATGTGATTATTAATTGTAAGGGTTATGGTGAAGAAATAGAAGTGCTAAGAGAAGAAGTATGGAAGAATGAAGGAAAAGAGTTAACATGAAAGAATATATTAGATTTAGATATAGGAAATAGTACGATAAATGTGTTGTTTCAGTTTCTGAATAATACAGGTTTAATGAAGAGAATGTAGGATAAGTATATATAGAGAGGTAGAAGATGCTGATATAGTGTGGGTAGAAGGGAAAGTATATCTAACGGGTAAATAAGGATACAGTGGGATATTAGGATTTAAAGGGAATTGGGGAATGTGTCTTATAATGGGGGGGCGGGGGGGGGGGTTTATTTTTTATTTTAGCGTGGGGTGTTTTAGGTTTTTGAATGTTTTTTTGTTTTGTTTTTTTATTTGACTATGTTTTTTTTTTTTTTGTTTAAATATAGTGGTTTTTTAGGCTTTTCTTTTTTTTTTTTTTTATTTTATTTTTTTTGTTTTTTTTTTTGTTTTTTTTGTTAGATTTTTATGCGGGGGCCTGTGGGTTTTTTTTTTTTTTTTTTTTTTTTTTGTTTTTGTTTTTTTTTGTTTTTTTTTTTATACATTTTGTTTGTCTTTTTTTAGAAAAAAAAAAAAGAAGAAAATTTTTTTAGTTTTTTTCATCGTGATTTTTTTTTTTTTTTTTTTTTTTCTTTTTTAGTTTTTTTTTTTTTTTTTGTGTGGCGCTTTTTTGTTTAAGAAAACAAGAGGAAAAAAAAAAGAAAAAGAAGAAGAAGGAGAAAGAATAAAAGAACAAGACGACGAAGTAGAAGAAAGGATAAGAGAGAAAGAGAAGCAGAAGGAAAAGACAGAGAAAAGAAGCAAGAAGCGAGAAAGATAGAAGCATCGAAAGAAAAAGCAAAGAAGACAGACGAAAGAAAGAAGAAGAAAGAAGAAGGAGAAAGAGAAAAGAAAGGAAAGCAAGTAAAAAAGCATAGAAGAAAGAAAGAGAAAAGGAGAAGAAAGAAGAAAAGATAGAGAAGAATGATAAGGGGAAAAAAGAAGAAGAGTAGAGTAAAGAGAGAATAAAAGAAAATATAAATAGAAGAAAAAAGTAAGGAAAGACAAATGAGAGAAGAAGAAAGACAGAAGAGAAAGAAAGATAAGAAGAAGAACTAAGAAAGAAAGACGAAAAGAAGCAATAGAAGAAGAGGGAAGAAAAAGATAGAAAGAAGCAGAGAAGAAAATAGAGAGAGAGAGAGATAGATAGATATAGATAGATAGATAGAGAGAAAGAAAGAAAGAAAGAAAGTAAGAAAGAAAGAAAGAGAAAGAAAGAAAAAAAGATAGAAAGAAAGATAGAAAGAAAGAAAGAAAAAAAGAAAGAAAGAAGAGAAGAAGAAGGTAGAAAATAGAGAGAAAAGAAAAGAGCAGCGAAAGAATTAAGAAGAAGTATAGAAAGAAAGAAGAGAAGAAAAGAAAATAATAAGGGGGGGGGGAGATAAGAGAACGAAGAAGACGGCAGCAGAAGAAAGAAGAGAAGAAAGAAAGAAGAAGAATAAGAACAAAACAAGAAAGAAAAAGAAATTAATAAAAGAAAGAGAAAAAGAACAGAACAGAAAAGAAGAAGAGATTTAGAAGAAGAAGAAAGAAAGATACGTAAAAGAAAAAAAGATAAGATAAGTATAGATAGGGAAGAATAAGAATAAAAAAGAAGTCAAGAAAAGGAAAAAGAATAAAAAAAGAAGAGAATAGAAAGAAGAAAAATAAGACTAGAAGAGAGTAATCGAGAGAAATAAAGAATAAAAAGAAGAGACATAGAAGGCAGAAAGACAAGAAGAAGAAAGAAGAAGAAATTATAGAGATAGAAAAGAAGAAAAAGAGCAGAAGAAGAAAGAAGGAAAAAGAAAGAAGATGAGACGATCGTTAGAAGAGAAGAAGGAAGAAAGCATCTCCACCTCCTAAGACCACGTTTCAAGAAGAAGAAAAAGAAAAAGAAGTAATAGAATAAAGAAAGAAAAAGAAGAAAGAAAAGAAAGAAGAAAAAGTAGAAGAAAGAAGTAAAGGAAGTAGACGAAGACAAGAAGAGAAAAAAAGATAAAGAGGAAAAGAAGAGAGAGCGTAGAAGGAGAAGGAAAGATAAGAAGAAGAAGAGAAAATAAAAAGAAAGTAGAAAAGAAATCAAGAAAGAAAAGCAAAAAGAAAGAAAAGAGAAAAGAAGAAAGAAGAAAGATAAAGAAGGAAGAAGAAAGAAAGAGTGGAAAGAAGAAGTAGGAAGAAGAAGAGAAGAAGAACAAAGGATAGGACAAGGAAGAAAAAGAAAGATTAAAAGAAAAGAAGGGGGGGGCACAGAAAAAGATAGAAAGAAGAAGAATAAGAAGAAGAGCAGAAAGAAGAGAGAAAAAGAAAGAGAGATCGTTTTTTGAGAAAGAAGAAAGAAGGAACAAATAACACGAGAAGAAAAATTAGAAGAAAGTAGAGTAAGAAAGAAAAGAGAACAAGAAGAAGAAGAAAGTAAGAAAGAGAAATAAGAAAGAAAGGAGAATAGAGAAAGAGAAAGAACAGAGATAAAGAAAAAGAAGAAAGTAGCAGAAAAAGAGAGAAGAGCGACGAAAAAAAGAAGAAGAAAGAAGAGAAGAAGAAGAAGAAAAATACGAGAAAAGAAGACAAAGAAAAGAAGGGGGAAGAAAAAGAGAAAGATAAATAGAAAAGACAGAAGAGAGATAAGAGCAAAAGAGAAGAAGAGATAGAAAGAAAAGAAAAGAAAAGAAAAACGTAGAATAAGAGAGAGAAAAAGATAAGATAGAAAAAAAGAGGAGAAGAGAGAAAAGAGAAAACGAATAGATAGATAAAGAACGAGATAAAGAAGAAAAAAAGAAGAAAAAGGAAAGAAGGAAGGAAGGAAGAAAGAAAAAGAAAGAAAGAAAGTAAGAAGAAAAGATAGAAAAAAAGAAGAAAAGATAGAAAGAAATACAAAAGGGAAGAAAGAAGGAAAGAAAGAAGAAAGAAAAAGAAAGAGTAAGAAAGAAATAGAAAGAAGATAAAGAACTAGAAATATAAAAAAGAGACAAAAAAATAGAAAAGAAAGAAAGAAGAGAAAGAGAAAGAAGAAGGAAAAGAATAAAGATGAAAAAGAAAGATAATAGAAAGAAGAAGAGAAAGAAAAAAGAATAGATTAGAAGAAGAATAAAAAGAAAAGAGGAGAAGAAAGAATAAGAACGAAGAGAAGAGTAAAGTAGAAATAGAAAGACGAAAGAAGCGGAAAAGAGACTAAGTAGAAGTAGAGAAGAAAAAAGAAAGAAGAGAAAAGAAAGAAATAGAAGAAGTAGAAGAAAGAGAAAAGAAGAAATAGAAAAGAGAAAGAAGAGAAGAGCAAAAAGAAGAAAAAAGAAAATTTAGCAAAAGCGATAAAGAAGAAAATAACGAAGAAATAGAAGAAAGAAAGAAAAGTAGAAAAAGAAGAAAAAGTAGAAGAGAAGAGAAAGAAAATAGAAAGAGAAAAGAAGAAAGATAGAAAAGAAGAGAAAAGAAGATAAAATATAAGAAGAAAAAAAAAGAAAAAAATAAAGACAGAAGGAGCAAGAAAAAAGAAAAGAAGAGAAAGAAAGATAGAAAAGAAAATAAAGAAAATAAAGTCGATTAGAAAAGAAAAAGAGGAATATAAAGATAAGAGAAACAGAAGAGTAGAAAGAAATTAAAGAAGAGAAATAGAATAAAGTAGAAGAAAAAAGAGAAGAGAAAGAAAAGAGAAGTAGATAACGGAAAGCAGACAGATAAAAGGTAAAAAAACGAAAAAGAGAAATAAGAAGGAAAAAGAAGAAGAGAAAGTAGAGAGAATAAGAACGAAAAGAGAAAAAGTTTACAGTAAAAGAAAAAGAAGAAAGAAGAAAGAATAATATCTAGAGAAGAGTTCGAAAGAGAGAAAAAGAAGAAAGAAAGAGAGAGTAAACAAGAGAGAAAGAAAAGAAAAAAGAAAGAAGAAGAAGAAAAGAAGAAAGAAAGAAATTAAAAGAAGAAGAAGAAGAAAGAAACAGAAAGGAAGAGCATATGAGTATTACGAGAAGAGAAGAAAAAAGGAAGATAGTAAGAAAGAAGAACTATGAAGACGAAGAGAGGGGGGGGAGGGGGGGTACGGGGGGTCGTGGTGGGGGGGGGGGGGTGGCGGTGGGGGGGGGGGAAGAGAAAAAGAGAAAGGAAGAAGAAAAAAGAAAAAAAGAAGAATTATATATTTAATAGAAAGAAGAAAACGAAGAATTATCTTTTTTTCTTTTTTTTTAAAAGTAGAAAAAGTAAAAAGAATACAAGATACGTCATAAAGAAAGAAGAAGAAGAAGATAGAAAAGAAGAAAGAAGGAGGAAAAAGATAAATAGAATAGAAAAAAGAAGAAGTAAAAAGAAGAAGAGAGACAAGAAGACAACTAACAGATTAGTTAAAGAAGAAAGAAGAGAAAGGAAGAAGAATTAGAAAATAAGAAGAAGAAAGAAAAAAAAAGAATTTAAGGAAGAAAGAAAGAATAGAAGAAAAGAGAGAAAGAAAAAAGAGAATAAGAACATAAGAGAAAGAAAAAGAAGAGAATAGAAAGACGAATTAGAAGAAGATAACAAAAATTAAAGAAAAAAGAAAAAAGAAAGAAAAAGGTAGAAGCACAGAAAAGAAGAAGAGAAAAGAAGAAGAAGCTAAGAAAGAAAGAAAGAAAAAAAGAAAAAAAAAGAGAAAAAAGAAAAAAAAGAAAGAAAAAAGAAAAGAAAAAAAAGAAAGAAAAAAAAGAAAAAAAAAAAAGAAGAAGAAGAGAAGATAGAAGGAAAAGAAGAAAAAAAAAAAAAAGAGAAAAAAAAAAAAAAAAAAAAAAAAAAAACAGAGAAATAAGAAGAGAAGAAAAAAAGAAAGAAGAAGAAAGAATGAGAAAGAAAAGAAGAGAATAGAAGAGAGAATAAAGAAAGAATTAGAAAGAAAAGAAGAAAAAAGAAAAGGAAGTAAGAAGAAAATAGAAGAAGAAGAAGATAGTTAGAAGCGAAAGACAAATGTTTAGATGAGAGAAAAGGCAAGAAAGAAATAGAGTAGGAAGAGGAGAAATAGAAGAAAATTAAATAGAAGAAAAAATATAAAAAGAAGATATAGAAGTTTTTTAGTAGTTTTTATTTTTTTTTTTTTGTTGAGTGTTCTTAGTTTTTTGTTTTTTTAAGTAGAAAATGTTAAGAGATAGAGGAAATGTTTCTGATCCAAACTACCTGATGATGGCAGTAATGCACTGTTAAGTGCGGTTGCCAGTTAAAGAAAGAAGAAGAAGATCGGCGGCTGTGGGCGGGTCTGTCAATTTACAACCCCGCCCCAGTGTCATGTGACCTCGATGTCACATGACACTGGAGGGACATTGGCGCGGTTTAACTTACACCCGGCAGCAGTTCGTGCGGGAGCTTTCTGATTTTCATTCGAAACAATGTCTGCTCATCAAAAATACAGATACGAAAACGATTGCAAACCTGATGAAAACAGGTAAGAATTCGAACTATAGTTAGTGGTAGGTGTAGTTGTTTTTGTTTTATTGTCTTAGTGGTTTGCTAGCAAAGCAAGACAATGAAGTATTGTTTTTTATAGTGCACTATTTAGTCTGTTTTGGGCATCAAAACACGTTTTTGCACTCCTTTTAGCTTCCAATTTTATTAATATCTTTAACTTTTTTAAAGCGTGGACACCATTGAAAGGGACGCGAATCTCCCGCCAGTCCTCTGTGTTGTGTTTAGAGTTTAAATGAGCATGTTGGCGCCATGAGGACATCAAGATTGTACGTTACCACATTACTTCTAAAAGCACTCTCAATCTGTCACTTTATTTATTCGTTATTTTCATGTTGTAATGAGCAGCTCGATCTCGTGTGTTTTGACAACAGGATATTTTGTGGCGCCTTGATAACAGTTGACTTTAAACAAGTATTTTCTCGATTTAGTTTAATAAGTTGATTCGTGGCCAAGTTTGTATGAAACGTTTAATACGTTTTAACACGAATTGCTTGTTTACAAAAGGAAAAAAAATCTTATTTTTAATGGATGTGCTTCATGTTCAGACAATGTGTAATAATATTTTTTACTTGGTTTACTTTTTTTAAAATGCTACTCGTGTGTTTTGTCTTGAAGGAACAAAGGCGCTTCGAGATGGTCCCATTGTAGGAAACGCGGAGCAGACGGTAGTCTGAGAAAATCTCACGCGGTTGAAGAGCCTGTCAAATGTTCACAGAGCTCACGCAGACCAGAAAGGTAACTGTGATCATTCTACGTTCCTTATCTGATTCAAATAGTGTGCAGAAGACACTTCTTTTCTCAAGAGTCAAATGGAAGTTTTTTTAAATGTTGTGGTTGGCATTTTGTGGAGTTACATAAATTGTAACCTCTTTGTTAATTGAATGAATATCAATTTTATGTTAGGAAAAGATATAATCTCATTCTGGCATACAAACAGTGTTTAGCGTTGTAACATGACTGACCAAGTTTTGATTTGTCTTTTATTATTATTTTTTTTTTTAGTTTCACAACCCCAGAGAGTGAGGGACCTGTGTCCAGAGTAAAAAACTGGGGAGATGAGGTAGAGGCAGAGGAAATGCGTTCAAATGTCCAACGTGATATGCATCGGTCAGTTGCCTCTCTTGATTTCTTACCAAAGTAAATTTACTGTATGTACTGTGCCAGTTACTCTGTAAATATGAATGCAATTTATTTTAATGTAATTTAAAGCTGCAGTCCGTAACTTTTTTTTTTTTTTTTTGGTTAAAAATGATCCGAATCAATTTGAGCAAGTACATAACCAGCCAGTATTTAAAACTATCTCCTTATCTTAGCCCGAATCACAACGGTAAGCTTGTAATAAATGTGTTCTAATTTGAGTGGTACTGGTTGGTACCATTTGTCTTTGCGTCATTTTGCATAAATAAATAGTCCTCTGGCTAGTAGGCTATATTACATGTGAGGATGCTGCAGGTGGCGGATCATTTTTAGCCTTTTCTCACAGCAGCTGCAATAATTTAACTTATCATTTTGATGACTGATTGTAATCCAGCTGTTGTAATTAATGAAGATTAGGAGTCAGAGATGCGATAAATTAAAGAAAAATTTACTGAAGAACATAGTTTGCAGTTTCATCAGCAGAAGCCAGCTTCAATACTCGCAATGGAGTTCGTAGGCCGCTCTGCATACATGTCAAAAACACCAACAATTATACCCTGACAGAGATTGCTAATTGCGTCAATGCATAAGTCAGCAAAATTCTGATTGGTTCTAAAACATAGATAAACTTAGACAATTTCCACATATGTACGCAAGCTTGAAGCATATCTTCTGACGACTATTTTGGTGACAAGTGATCAGAGGTCAGACACAATGTGTCTCTCCAAAGATGTACCGTATTGGCCCAAATATAAGACGACCCCCCCTTTTTCCAGATGTACCTTTTGGAAAAAGGCTTTTTAAAAACCAAATCTTGTTTTTTCTCAGTAAAACACATTGTGTCTTCAATTATTTTCATATTGCATATTTTTCTATTTAATTTTTGTTTTGAAAGTATGGTAAAAAAAAAACTGGTAAACTGTACCAACAATCACATTAAAAAAAAATATACACTTTTTGATATACCATTAAAAAAAAAAAAAAAATGGTAGCCCATCTGAATTAGGACATTTTGGCTATCCATCTAATAGTAGCCCACCAAACTCTTATTAACAGTAGAAGTAAAATCTTACTGTAGTCTTCAAATCTGAGTACTGTCTTACGTTTTAAAATCACAAAGGGAGTTTGGTCCCATCAGGCTAACGTGACAGTCATGACTCATGCAACTGTAAGGTTTTCTTTCTCTTTTGTTTTACTCGCGATCTTTACAACACGCATAACATTACGTATTTCATGGCACACTGGTTTAATGCGTATTTGGCACCACCTATTGTTGTAGGTGTATTATTGACATATCTAGAGCCTGAATATAAGACGACCGCATTTTTCAGATGTATTTCCAAGAAAAAAATATCGTCTTATATTCGGGTCAATACGGTATATCTGATCACGCTTGGACATGGCAGTTGAAGTTGTCTGGGACTGTCTGAGGCTTCTACCATGTCAGCAAGATAACTAACACGCATATACGCAGAGAAACAATATCTTAATGGACGATTCAAACTGGGTGGTATGGACGGCACGGTTTGCGTTGCCACTGCAGTTCAGTACCGCTTTAGAATGGGCGGAATTATTCACATGTCGTTATAGTTGCGCCGCCTCTACTATCACGACTTCTAAAAAAAACTTTTTCATTCCGCGTCGCCCATCAAGCTCTCGCTGGATCCGCTCCTCTGCTATCAACGAGAGGAACGTCTGTTCTTCCGCAGCAGACAACACAACTTTTTGGTTGTTTAAAAAAAGGTGCAACCAAGATTACACAAGATTTGTATTTCAAAGAGAGCCAGTTCTAAGGAACATTAATTTGTTTTGGGTTAAAAGAACTAGTGATCGACCGATATTTATATTTTATAACCGATACCAATACCAATTATTTGCACGTTTATGTGCCCGATAACCGATATGCAGAACCGATATTTATTTTTTTTCTCCTTTCAGTCATCTTTAAAAAAAGTGTTGAAAATTAGCAGTCTATCATGTTAAATTTAATCTTCACATTACAACAAAAAAACATTTTATTTAAAGCATCAGCAACAACACTAATATTAACAATAAGAAAAATACATGTAGAAGGTCTAATGTTTTCAAATGGAGAAAATAAATAAAGGAAAGGAGTCATATCAACTTAATTTTAAACTACAGTTTTAGTAGGTTTATAAGATGTTTAATAGGCTAAAGAGTGAAGAATAATTCACTGGATAATGTTAATTCACTGAATAATATTCTCTGAACTATTGAAATATAACAAACAAAACATCGTATTTTATTGCTTTTCTCAACTGGCATGTTATATCAGAATTACTAATAATGGTTTTGTTGTTCTAGATCAGTCTTTCCCAACCTTTTTTAGTCACGGCACCCTTTGGAAATTTTTTACAAATTTGTGGCACCCTACAAAATAAGTTGTCACAATATTTGAATTTCTAACTCCGATATGATAATTTGAAAAGTATAGATATTCGGTACAACAGGGAAGAACTGCAGAATATAATGTCATACAGATATTTTTAATATTATAAAAAAAAATTGTCCATCAATGGTGGCAATCAGTAGGCTAATTTCTAATGAAAAGACCAATTTATATGACATTTTAATGTAGGCTTTTATTCATATGTAAACATTGTGAGATAGCTAGTTATAATAGTAATTAAACAAAGTTTTGCTCACTCAGTGTATTTTACAGTTGAGTAATTTTGTTGCAGTAGCACGAGATAGCTGATTAAAAACTTGAATTGCATTAAAAAATGACCAAGGAGGCTAAGCAGTTATTATAAAATAAGAACAAATAAAGAAATTAAAAATGATAGCACAAATAAAAAATAACAATAGGCCTACAAATGAAATAAATTGCTTTTTAGCTTTTCAGGTAGGTCTAACATACTATTAGCTATTAAGATATATATATTTTTTTACCAATTATCCAAAAGTTTAATCCTAGAAAGCTGTTATTATCAGAGGACACGTGAGCATAACGGTTAGCAAATCAATGAATGAGAGGGCAGCATTACCAGAGTTGCCCATTTACCACACCTTGTTACAACACAGTAGGGGCTATTGCAGACAGAAACAATACTACATAGATGTTTCCTGTCAGCTAAATTTTTGAGTGGACTTTGCTGTTCTGAGGAGCATGAACGGTATATGAGTGGAGCACTCACATGGGCTGTGAGCGACTGAGCGGAGCACACACACGCATAGAGCGGGATAATACGCAGAGCGTCACATCACGTGAAAGTGAATCCTGAGCGGTGAACTAATTTTCGGCAGCCGGAATTTCATTGCATCTCTAATTATTGGTGACATTAGAAATGGATATTATATAATAGCTGCTGTTTTTGAACATTTTAGCAATTTAACAATCTTAAAAAATGCATTTTTTTTACACGGAACCACTGCTATCGACAGACGGACACTGGTTGGAAACACGTGTCTACATTATGAAAGCACCTGCGACAGCGCCGTTTTTAGTATGCATTTACACAGAAACTATATTTTCAAACGACGATCGCTCGTGGAAGGATAAAATAATTAATTTCCATAGACGGTTGTATCTATTTAGATGTTAGATAGCGCAAAAGGTATATAGTAAATGTTAAGACAATTTAGGGTTTTTTAAACAAAGTGAATCCTTTGTTCAAAGTTACGTGCAGATGGCCGTGCTGGAGATTCCTGAACATCAACCAAATGAGTGAACAGCAATATGAATAGCGGCCGTCACGAGGACTAATGATGAGCACTTAGACAACAGAAGAGAATTAAATTTAGCGTTTTTTTTTATTTCCAAAATGCGCCTCATTCATGGCTGTATTCTTTAATTCAGGCAAAGTTATTCGTATTGCAAGGACTTGACGGATTATCTTACGTGACTCCGTGAGTTCGTCTCTATTTCTTCGAGCCAAGCTGCATAAACTGCATATCAGGCATTTATGTAATGCATCTAATTTGTGCATTAATGGCTGTTATGTTAAATAAAGTTTATTTACTACTGTAAATCAAGTACGCGTGCACGCCGTTGTTGTCTTGTTTCCCCTCAGATGCGCTGCAATGGTGATCCTGCGCACAATTCTCAAAACATCCACAAAATGGCGGCGTTTATCGGTGAATCCGATATCACAAAACCGATATCCGATTATTGTAAAATGCTTAAATATCGGGGGAAAAATATAGATACATCGGTCGATTTTCTCTAAAAAGAACAATTTCTTTATAGGGAAATTCGAATGGTATGACAATTAGAGATTATATTGTACAGAAATCGAAATCTACAGGTAACACTAATACAAACTAAATACACTTTTTTTTTGCATGGTTTTATGTGATTTGAGCTAAGCGATAGTTTAGATAGTTCAGCGATAGATTTAATCACTATTGTTATTGCGATATATTATAATGCTTTTTTTTTTTCTTCGACACTTCCAAGACACAGAATCTGTGATTCCGAAGAACAGTATCCGCACCGGTGCGGTGGCTGTCAGCCACACATACTCCTCAAAACATTACATTCATCCACGCTGGAGCCGTGCCGCCACACAACCCACGTAAAATGAAATCGAAATAATGCAACTGCAAGTTTCAAACAGATGCCGACAAAGAGGCAAAACTTCTGGACTGCAGCTTTAAAGACATAATTGATATCCTTTATAAACTGTTAATTGGTTATCTCTCTTTCTCAGATACAGAAGAAGGATTCTTGAAGCAGATTTTCCTCAAAGAGACAGAAAAATATCATCTGGAAGGTTTGTGATTAAAGCAATGTATTAAAGCAACATTATCTTTATGTCTCCAAATGTGGTGTAACTTTTTCAATGTCAAAACTTTCTGCTATTTCAGGTTATAGGGTAAGTTCACCCAAAAATGAAAATTAGCCTGTGTTTTACTCGCCTCAAAGCATCCTAGGTGTATGACTTCCTCCTTTCAGACGAATCCAGTTGGAGTTATATTAAGAATTGTCCTGGTTATTCCAAGCTTTATCATTGTAGTCAGCGGGTGTTGCAGTTGAACAGTCCACAAGTCGTAAAATAAAGCGCGCATCCATAATAAAACGTGCCTCACATGCCTCTGGGGGGTGAATTAAGGCCTTCTGTAGCAAATCCATGCGTTTTTGTCAGGAAAATATCCATATTTCAAGCGTGATAAACACTTTTCTCTCACTTCCGATATCTGTCATACGCAGAAGTAGGGATATGCCGGTATAAAATTTTCATGTTGCGATTAATTACTAATGCTTTTATCACGATATACGGTATTATCACGATATTGAAATTTACTTTAAAAAGACCAATAGTTCCACTTTAACAAGAAGACCTAGTAGTTAACCTTAGTTAATGCCTAACATTCACAATGAGCAAAGCTACAGTGGGGCAAAAAGTATTTAGTCAGCCCCAATTGTGCAAGTTCTCCCACGTAAAAAGATGAGAGAGCCCTGTAATTTTCATAATAGGTATACCACAACTATGAGAGACAAAATAAGAAAAAAAAAAATCCAGAAAATCACACTGTAGGATTTTTAAAGAATTAATTGGTAAATTCCTCGGTAAAATAAGTATTTGGTCACATACAAACAAGCAAGATTTCTGGCTCTCAAATACCTGTAACTTCTTCTTTAAGAGGCTGCTCTGTCCTCCACTGGTTACCTGTAATAATGGCATCTGTTTGAACTTGTTATCAGTATATAAAAGACACCTGTCCACAACCTCACACAGTCACACTCCAAACTCCACCATGGCCAAGACCAAAGAGCTGTCAAAGGACACCAGAAAAAAAAAATTGTAGGCCTGCACCAGGCTGGGAAAACTGAATCTGCAATAGGTTAGCAGCTTGGGGTGAAGAAATCAACTCTGGGAGCAATTATTAGAAAATGGAAAACATACAAAACCACTGATAATCTCCCTCGATCTGGGGCCCACGCAAGATCTCACCCGTGGGGTCAAAATGATCCCAGAACCACACGGGGTGACCTAGTGAATGACCTGCAGTGAGCTGTGACCAAAGTAACAAAGGCTACCATCATTAACACACTGCGGCGCCAGGGACTCAAATCCTGCAGTGCCAGACGTGTCCCCCCTGCTTAAGCCAGTACATGTCCAAGCCCATCTGAAGTTTGCTAGAGAGCAATTGGATGATCCAGAAGAGGATTGGGAAAATGTCATATGGTCAGATGAAACCAAAATATAATTTTTGGTAAAAACTCAACTTGTCGCTTTTGGAGGAGAAAGAATGCTGAGTTGCAACCAAAGAACACCATACCTACTGTGAAGCATGGGGGTGGAAACATCATTCTTTGGGGCTGTTTTTCTGCAAAGGGGCCAGGACGACTGATCTGTGTAAACGAACGAATGAATGGGGCCATGTATCGTGAGAATTTGAGTGAAAACCTCCTTCCATCAGAAAGGGCATTGAAGATGAAACGTGGCTAGGCCTTTCAGCATGACAATGATCCCAAACACACCACCCGTGCAACGAAGGAGTGGCTTCGTAAGAAACATTTCAAGGTCCTGGAGTGGCCAAGCCAGTCTCCAGATCTCAACCCCATAAAAAAATCTTTGGAGGGAGTTGAAAATCCTTGTTGCCCAGCGACAGCCCCAAAACATTACTGCTATAGAGGAGATCTGCATGGAGGAATGGACCAAAATACCAGCAACAATGTGTGAAAACCTTGTGAAGACTTACAGAAAAACGTTTGACCTCTGTCATTGCCAACAAAGGGTATATAAACAAAGTATTGAGATGAAATTTTGTTCTTGACCAAATACTTATTTTCCACCATAATTTGCAAATAAATTCTTTAAAACTCCTACAATGTGATTTTCTGGATTTTTTTCTCATTTTTTCTCTCATAGTTGAGGTATACATATGATGAAAATTACAGGCCTCTTCCATCTTTTTAAGTGGGAGAACTTGCACCATTGGTGGCTGACTAAATACTTTTTTCCCCCACTGTACATTTGCTACAGAAGTTATTAATCTGTGTTTAAAAAATACAAGTCTTAGTTCATGTTAGCTCATTAAAAAACACAGTTGCAACTTTCAATTTTAACAAAGTGTTATTAAATATTGTAATACCTAAGATTAATGAATGTTCAGAAGAATTTTCATTGGCAGTTTGTTAACTAATGAATTAACTAATGAAGCCTTAATGTAAAGTGTGACCAAACAATAAAGAATCAAAACATGTTCAAACAATTTTTAGGGCATGTTGTAGTCTAGATTAAAATGTAAAAAAAGTTTGAAACTAAATAGCCTATAAGTCTAAATATTTAAGTATTTGGCGCTGTGATGAACATCATAGCAAATACACAAATCTGAACGGCTGTTTAAATCATTTAAACACGATTCAGAAACAGAAAGTAGTGCAGCTGCTTTGTTTACAAGGTTTCCGGGGTAACGGCTGCATTTAAACGAATTATTATTATTATTAGTATTATTTCGCCGTTAGTACCATTGCTGTCAGAGAGTGAAAGTGCGCTTTCATCCAGAGTGTCTCTCACATGTTCCGCCATGTGCTTCTCGTCCCGGCTTATTTACATCAGAGTGCGCACATGTCTTTCACATAGCATACAGCGCTGGTGTGCATTTTGACCAGCGAAGGAAAGTATTCTTATGTATCCAAAATCGGAGACTGTTGGTAATATATAGTTATTCACGGTATAGAAAGTGCACACGATAACAAATTGTGACCTATTCATTACCGTTATATATCGCCATTAACCGAATACCGGTTACAAGTCTACGCAGAGCCGTCCAGTTACGTGTTATGTGAGAGTACGAATGCGGAGAGGGAGGAAAACAAAAAAACAAAATGCCAGTCACGGAATTTAGAAGTACAAAAGCAAAGATGTACAACAAAAAAGTGTCGGGAGGATTTTGATATAAGCCAAGAGGAGGCTGGTTTTCCTTTGTTAAAGTAAGGAAATTTTGCTTCCTTTGCTCCTATAAACAAAACTTGGTTCTCGTGAGACTAGAATATTCTCACCGGAGCTTATGCTGCGCCTACGTCCTACGTCATCCGCCGGAACGGCTTCCGTGTATGACAGATAACGGAAGTGAGAGAAAAGTGTTTATTCCATTTGAAATATGGATATTTTTCTTACAAAAAAGCATGAATTTTAGGGCTGGGTTTTGACACAAATTTCACGGTTCGGTTCGATTCTCATTCACAAGCGTTCGATTCAATATCGATTATTTGGATATCGTGGGTACGGAAAGTATTTAGACCCCCTTAAATTTTTCACTCTGTGTTATATTGAGAGCCATTTGCTAAAATCATTTAAGTTCATTTTTTTCTCATTAATGTACACACAGCACCCCATATTACAGAAAAACACAGAATTGTTGACATTTTTGCAGATTATTAAAAAAGAAAAACTGAAATAAATATCACATGGTCCTAAGTATTCAAACACTTTGCTCAGTATTTAGTAGAAGCACCTTTTGATCTAATACAGCCATGAGTATTTTTAGGAAAGATGCAAAAGTTTTTCACACCTGGATTTGGGGATACTCTGCCATTCCTCCTTGCAGATCCTCGCCAGTTCTGTCAGGTTGGATAGTAAACGTTGGTGGACAGCCATTTAGGTCTCTCCAGAGATGCTCAATGGGTTTAAGTCAGGGCTCTGGCTGGGCCATTCAAGAACAGTCACAGTTGTTGTGAAGCCACTCCTTCATTATTTTAGCTGTGTGCTTAGGGTCTTAGGGTCATTGTCTTGTTGGAAGGAAAACCCTCGGCCCAGTCTGAGGTCCTGATCACTCTGGAGAAGGTTTCCGTCCAGGATATCCCTGTACTTGACCACATTCATCTTTCCCTCGATTGCAACCAGTCGTCCTGTCCCTGCAGCTGAAAAACACACCCACAGCATGATGCTGCCACCACCATCCTTCACTGTTGGGCCTGTATGGACAGGTGATGAGCAAGTGCCTGGTTTTCTCCACACATACCAAAAAAGTCCAAAAAGTTCTCATCAGACCAGAGAAACTTATTTCTCACCATCTCACAACTCCAAGCGGGCTTTCATGTGTCTTGCACTGAGGAGAGAGGCTTCCGTCGGGCCACTCTGCATAAAGCCCCGACTGGTGGAGGGCTGAAGTGATGGTTGACTTTCTACAACTTTCTCCCATCTCCTGCCTGCATCTCTGGAGCTCAGCCACAGTGATCTTTGGTTCTTCTTTACCTCTCTCACCAAGAATCTTCTCCCCCAATAGCTCAGTTTGGCCAGACGGCCAGCTCTAGCAAGGGTTCTGGTCATCCCAAACGTCTTCCATTTAAGGAATGGAGACCCCCGCACAGCACCACCCTGTGCCGCTTAGACCCAACCTTAAGTGCAGCAGAAAATTTTTGTAACCTTGGCCAGATCTGTGACTTGCCACAATTCTGTCTCTGAGCTCTTCACAGGCAGTTCCTTTGACCTCATGATTTCATTTGCTCTGACATGCACTGTGAGCTGTAAGGGTTTATATAGACAGGTGTGTGGCTTTCCTAATCAAGTACAATCAGTATAATCAAACACAGCTGGATCAAATGAAGGTGTAGAACCATCTCAAGGTGATCAGAAGAAATGGACAGCACCTGAGTTAATATATGAGTGTCACAGCAAAGGGTCTGAATACTTAGGACCATGGGATATTTCAGTTTTTCTTTTTTAATAAATTTGCAAAAAATGTCAACAATTCTGTGTTTTTCTGTCAATGGGGGTGCTGTGTGTACATTAATGAGGAAAAAAAAAAAAATGGAACTTAAATGATTTTAGCAAATGGTTGCAATATAACAAAGACTGAAAAATTAAAGGGGGTCCGAATACTTTCCGTACCCACTGTACATCAGGTCAAGTACCTGCCAAAGTTTGTATCCACGAGTCAGTTGGTACTACATTATAATATTGAAGGTTAAAATTTACTGATTTGTAAGCTATAGTGCTTACTGCTAAAATTACACTTAATGAAGTTTTTAAAATAAAGTTACAATTACAAAATATTTCTACTTCAATTTTTTTTTGTTTTTTTTAACATTTAAATGGTGGCTGTCATAAAAAATTTATGGATTTATTCAAACATAAATTAAACACAAGAACAGTAAAAAATTATAATGAATATGTGATATGGTGCATATATTAAGCAAAATGCCCCTCTCTACAGTTTATTTTTCTGGCTGACTAATGAGTTTATGGTCACCGAATATGTTTATTTCTGAGGTAAATGTGACGTTACCTGACTCTTGCAAGACTTTATATTGATGTCTTTGCGCGGAGGAAACACTGATTGAGCAATTACATGAAACAGGATACGGATTGTAAAGTTGTACTCTCTTTTAACTAGGGGTGCTCCCGATTGATCGGCTACCGATCACTATCGGGCGATAATCGCTTTGGGATGATTGATCGGCGGTCCTTAAAAAGGCCGATCTCAAAAAAACGATTTCAAGCTGATGATGCTGCCGTGAGAGGTTTGACACGACATGCAGCGGCACCGTCTCAGTCCGGCGCGTGTAAAATAACTATAATGCTGAAGGTGAGGTACTCACCTTTATATTTATTAATTAAATAACTTATAAAGTAATTTAAAAACCTTGTGTGAGACGTAATTTAACAAACGGCGTGAGTGAATCACCGCGCGCACTCTCTTTCTCTCTTCAAATCACCACATCGCGTCTATCTGTAAGCGAGCTGCACAGTTGACACTATTTTTATTTTTTTTTATAGTTGCTGTTCGGTGCATTCAGGAGTGGTGCGTCTGCAGCAGTGAAGAGAACGTTTCTGCACCGAGTCTATTGCTGCGCTGCAAGCGCTGAATTAAAGTAACTGAATTTTTTGCAGTAAATATGAACATGGATTGACACGAAATTTTAGTAATTACACCATAAATGCATATTAGTAAAGTCTACTGTGTTTCATAGTCAACACAAGGCTTTTAGCTAGGTTTAAAGGGAAAGAGCACTTTTAGATAAACAACGCAATAACAGATGGCACTCGGGCGGAAGGAAAAACAAAGTTCTTATGAACGCAGAGCTTGTTTTATTTTTTGCTTGTAATAAAGATTTCAATGCAAAAGGAAAGGCGGTAGAGCTGACTATTTCTGTCAATGGTTTGTTTGTGATAACATAAGAAAAGTAGTTTATATGTTTTGCCACTTGCTTGAGCATCTTAATATATAAATCTAGAAATAAATGCAAAAGTAAAAAGCATTGAATAATGTGTTGCTTACATTTATTGTTTAAACATGTCTGTGAAATATTGTATTACTGTACTGTGTAAAAAAAAAAAAAAAGAATTGCAATGCTGAAAAGCATTTTCAGTGACAATGTTTGGATTTGAAATCAAATAATGGATAAATGTTGTGTTTGTATTAAACAGCCACGGATCAGTTGCAGACTCCTGTGTGAAACCACAGTCCGTGCTGCTTCTCCTCTCACAAAAGTCACCTAAGAGGGGAATTCCCCCATTTTCAAAAATGAAATTCAGGCCCTGAATAAATGTCTAAAAATCATGACTGGAGTATCACTATAAATAGTTATTGATAAAAAGAAGGCTTTAAAATATCGGTATCGGTATGGGCAGATACTGCTTTCTGTGATCGGAGACCAGATCGGAAAATCCTGATCGGAGCACCCCTATTTTAACTTACCGTAGGATATATTTAGTCTGTTTATTTTGTGCTGAAAATGGTATTAATGGGAGGAGAGATTAGTTCATGTGGTGTAAGATCCACGCACTGGCCCACGGAAGGTATCAGTGGTGGATGAGGTTCTTGCGTTGTCGGTCTTTTCAGCGCGAGTATTCAATTTAGGTTAACTCACTCTGACTTATTTAGTATTAATAGGACTCATTTTAGGATCCTCGATTAGTTGAAAAGGCAATTGGTTGTTGTCGTCTTTTAATTATTCTGAAATTTGGTTATTCTAGTTAACTCTTTACTATATTTACTCGTTCATTAGGGAATCTTTGGCATTGATGCATCACGGCGGCCAAATGCGTGGGATCCACCCCCCCCCATGATCACAACACTCGCCTCTGATCCTTAGCCGGGTTTGTGGCTAATACTGTTTAATATGTTTTAAATAGTAGGTCTGTTTAGCCCCTACAGTTACCCATGTAATGCCCAAAACATTAATCAGCGGTTCTGCTAGACCCTTTGTCTAGCCCCCAATAGTTAATATAACTACGTACAACTTAAAGCTGAAATCATACACATGGTTAACGTAACTGAGTACAACTTAAACTAAGGTCAAGCGGTTAGTCAGAAACCCATAACCTCACCTGATGTGCCCATGGTCCATCTAACCTGAGATCTAGTATGCACGTAACCCTGGTCGCAGATTTGCGGATACGCATTCACTTAATCTACTTGAGAAAATAATTTCAAAGTCAGAATAAATCAAATGTACCAATTTATTATCAGTCATGTATATATGTATTATGCCAATTATCTACATAACCAATTCAAAGATATCAAATCAATACAAAACATAAAATTCTCAAAGATAAATCTAAGAGCAAAGGATGCATACCTGACTTAAGGAAAATACATAGTATTGAGTGTGTGAACACATTCCATACTACGGGCTTTCTGGCTACAAAATCGCCCTGACCCTTTTGCTGCAATCCTTTAAATACAAAACCAAGATAAAACATCCCCCAAGTGGAGGCATGTACAAACAATTGGAATTTAAATTACCCAGGTCCCAGACATGGGTGGTTTGCACCTCAATGGGAACAGAAGGTAATTTGCATGGAATGACCCTCTACAGTAATCAAAGTATCTCTTAACTCTTAGGATCTGTATTCTCTTTTAGTAAGATTAAGACCATTGTACCACTCACCCAGAGAATATTCAAATGAAACCAAACATGACTGTAAATATTATTTGCATTCATATAGAACATTATATTCTACCATTGACAATTCTGAGGGAGCTGGGTGAAGAGAAGGATGGGTGCGGGGAAGGAAGGGAATGAGGAGGAACCAATGCATATGTGAGAAATGTTTTCCCGCATTTTCTCTCCGTGAGATGCAAAAACAGATGTCTATGTTAATGCACTGTGTGTGTATTGTCTGTCTCAGAAGATCAGAGTATCTGAGTTTCTTTTATCCTTACATGCGCCTTGCGTTGCTGCGTCTGTTGAACTGAGGTGCTACAGCGACCTGTCTCTCCACATTAAACAGCGCCAAAACAGCATTTAGTGTTTAAATACTGCAATACAATGGATGGACAGAATTTGAAATCTGAGACTTTGCTTCATATTAAAAGCACCAAAGTACAATGCTTATTGTGATTTATTGGATGGGAAGTGCCCTTCAATGTTCCGTCCATTAACTGAAAACAGGCTAGACTAATCGATTCTTGGGATTTAAGAATCGATATCGTTCCGTAAAAAAGAGAATCGATTAATATCGAGATATCAATATTTTTTACCCAGCCCTAATGGATTCACTACAGGATGCCTTTGTTCACCCCCCGGAGCCATGTGAGGCACGTTTTATTATGGATGCGCGCTTTATTTGACGACTTGTGGACCGTTCAACTGCAACACCCGCTGACTACAATGATAGAGCTTGGAATAGCCATGACAATTTTTAATATAACTCAGACTGGATTCGTCTGAAAGAAGGAAGTCATATACACCTAGGATGTTTCGATGGTGAGTAAAACAGGTGAACTAACCCTTTAATATGCAGGTTAAAAGTACGCCATTCATATGTTGATTCCCCAAAGAGTGTAATCGCTTTGACACTGTGGTGCTATTAAAACATTGCTGTATTTGTTTGAGCATCTTGACCAGCTAAATGCAGAAAAATTAGCGAAACTAATGGTGTGAGTTTAGGGTGGGACTATCTGTCGAACAATGGCAAATGAGGAAGTTTTTGCGTAAGATGACGGCGCACACATGCTGTGGCTTTGCACTCCGAGTGGTTGTTGTTGTTTTTTATGTCTACACTGTTGGTATCTCTGTCTGTGAGTACCTTGATATATAAACGTCAAGATGTATTAAGGATTGGAACGTTATGCGGGGAATCACATTTCACTAAGAGTTTTTACATCGATCACCTTCCGTCGGAGATCACTCGACCAGCGGGGAGTCTGTGGATTACTATACTGGGCAAAAGACGCAAGAGGAGGCGCAGAGATCGACGCCAGAAGCGCGGCTGCAGATCCGGCTAAAGAAATGTCCATACAGGCCAGCATTACCCAGTATTTATTTGACATGCTAGATCACTCGGTAACCAGATTGACGAGCTAACAACGACTATCGAGGCACAGAAGTTGTTACAGAACTGCTCGGTTATGCTCGGAGACGTGGCTACACCCAGGGATACCAGACGAAGCTATCATGCTAGCGGGCCGCACAGCTCACTGGGCTGACAGAAACAGCGACTCCGGCAAGAGAAGAAGAGGGGGACTGTGCATCTACTCTAACAACAGGTGGTGTACAGATGCTACAGTCATGGGAAGACATTGCTCACCTGACTTGGCGTTTGTTACACTGAGATGCCGGCCCTTCTGTCTGCCGCGTGAGTTCACTGTAAATGTTGTGTACATTCCACCTAGTGCTAATATTACAGTGGCATTGAATTTTTAGCTAGCAGCAATCAACAAACTGCAGTGTGTGCATCCCGACGGGATCTTTATTGTAGCTGGGGACTTTAAGCGTGCAAAGGGGTAGGGGTGAAAATATTCCTCTAAGAATTGGGACACCACTACTATACCATCACACGTCATCATACGTCGTCTAGCTCCTACAATATACACACACCTATACTGGTGTGCTGGTGTGCATTACGAACCTTTAATTACTGTTCTATATCAACGCGCTGCTTACTGACACACACACATATAGGAGATTGTGCAGCTCACACATCCAGGAGAAAAGAAAAGAAACTTGTCAACACTGCCCCACGACTTTTTTTAATAACAGTTTAAATACTGAATCGCTACATTTATATTTTCCAGCAAGGAGAGGATAAAATCGCTGTTCTTGAAGTAAACTCACTCTAAAAAGAGAAACGCACAGAGTGCACATGCAACTTTCATCTCTCTCTCTCTCTCTCTCTCTCTCTCTCTCTCTCTCTCTCTCTCTCTCTCTCTAATTGGCAATATTTGAGAAAAAGGTTTAGCGATTTCTAATTATTGGGGGATTAGCCCCCCTCAATGTCTACGGTGGTTTTCGGGCAATATTTGAGAAAAGGGTTTAGTGGTTTCTAATTATTGGGGGGACTAGCCCCCCTCAATGTCTACAGTGGTTTTCGTCCTGATCAGACATGAAAATGTGTTGTGGCACTATCGTGCAGTAATATGACGTTAGCAAACTTGAGCGATTTTTTGCAAACATTTCTTTGAGTAACATGACCATAAATATGAACTCCCGATTGAATGGAACATAAAACAAATGATTACTTTTCGTTAAAATCCTTATTAATGCCAAAAATGCTTACATTTGTGGGGGGTTTTTTATTCGCCCGGGCAGCCATGTTGCCACTGAAGTCGGTTTTCAATGAGATGGTTCATACCCCTTCGTTTGAAGTGTGGTCCCGAAAAATCTTCGTTTGAAGGGCTATCTAGCCCTTCCCCTACCCCTACCCCTCCAACCAAAAGAGAATCGAGACACCCCTACCCCTTCACGTGAACGCGCGAAACGGAGGGGTAGGGGAAAGGGCTAAGAGGTAGAATTGGGATTGGGCCAAAGTCTCTACCCGCCCTCACTTGGGCCAGTCTCACCCCAGCATATAGACCTCTCATATCTTTAAAGTTCGTTATCCTAACTGTTGCTAAGTGTCATAATTTAATCATGCTCGGGGGCCACTGAAAATGTGCCCGCTGTGCACCGTTCCCCTGATGCCACCGGGGTGGCGTTTGCACTGATGGCTTGGGCCCCCCATCGCTGCTTGCAGCTGTATTTCAAGATTGTTCCCATCCAGGAAACATGCTATTCACATTGTTACCTTCTGCGAGGCGTTACATGGTTATTCAGGCTCGCACCTCCAGGCTTATGAACCGTTTTTATCCAAGTGCAATTAGAGAACGAAATGCATAAATTACACACAGGACTTTTTCAAACACTATGGAAATATGCAATATTTACATATGTGCAATACATACACATACAGTTTTCTTCTGTGGTGTATTGTTTAATGTATTTATAAATCTTTCTTGGAAATTTTTTTTTTTTTTTTAACCATGGAGTTGCAAATTGAATCTCATTGGTTCATTTTTTTTTTTTCCTTTTTCTTTTTTTTTTTTTTTTTTTTTTTTTTACAGTTCCATTAGGTGTCACTTGTACAACAGTCATGATTTGAGTTGTAACCCAAGCTTTTCATGTTCCCCCAGTTCGGACTCTAGAGATTCCAAAGAGTCTTCTGTTAAAGGAGACATTGAGACAGACGAGGCCACACTCATAAGAAGACAAAAACAGATAAATTATGGGAAAAACACTCTCGCATATGACGGATACATTAAAGAAGTTCCCAAGTGAGTGAGATCAAGATTGTTTTAAACTAAATTTATTATACTGCTATGACCTATTGTCTGTGATTAACTGTAAGATTATATAAGGCTGTAAAAGTATTTAACATTATTTTTAACCATTATTTGAGGCATATGAGACAGCCTGGTGTTCATCCAAAGACTCCAAACAAATTCAAGAAGTACAGCCGACGCTCCTGGGACCAGCAGATTAAACTGTGGCGGGTCAAACTTCACGCTTGGGATCCTCCTGCAGAAGAGGGAAGCGATGTGCAGCAGATGTAAGCTTTATGATGTCCAAATAAACTAAACCGCTATAATTTCCTAAAGGAATGATCATTTTTTTACGAATAGTTGAGCATAGTGGCAACACAATGATTAATTGTTGTTTTAGAGTTTTTAAAAAAAAAGTTATGCATTTCATTGTTCGTTTAACTCCTGCTGTGATTGTAACAGAGAAGTGATTGACCTTGGTGAAATAATGGACTTTGAGTTGGATGTGGAGTGTTCAGTGGATACTGAATCCAAGTGTCCAACATCCAGTGGAGTATCGCTGTCTTTGGCAGAGGTAATTTTCACAATTTACTACCCCCTTCCAAGCAAGATCAGTCTCACATGGATTTCACAATATTTGTATGGTGCATCTTAATAAATTAGAATGTTGTGGAAAAGTGCATTTATTTCAGTAATTCAACTCAAATTGTGAAACTCGTGTATTAAATAAATTCAATGCACAGACTGAAGTAGTTTAAGTCTTTGGTTCTTTTAATTGTGATGATTTTGGATCACATTTAACAAAAACCCACCAATTCACTATCTCAACTAATTAGAATATGGTGACATGCCAATCAGCTAATCAACTCAAAACACCTGCAAAGGTTTCCTGAGCCTTCAAAATGGTCTCTCAGTTTGGTTCACTAGGCTACTCAATCATGGGGAAGACTGCTGATCTGTTAGTTGTCCAGAAGACAATTATTGACATCCTTCACAAGGAGGGTAAGCCATAAACTTTCATTGCCAAAGAAGCTGGCTGTTCACCGAGTGCTGTATCCAAGCATGTTAACAGAAAGTTGTGTAGAAGGAAAAAGTGTGGAAGAAAAAGATGCACAACCAACCGAGAGAACCGCAGCCTTATGAGGATTGTTCAAGCAAAAGCGATTCAAGAATTTGAGTGAACTTCAAAAATGAATGGACTGAGGCTGGGGTCAATGCATCAAGAGCCACCACACACAGACGTGTCAAGGAATTGGCTACAGTTGTCGTATTCCTCTCTGTGTTGTCACTCCTGAACCACAGACAACATCAAAGGCGTCTTACCTGGGCTAAGGAGAAGAAGAAATGGACTGTTGCCCAGTGGTCCAAAGTCCTCTTTTCAGATGAGAGCAAGTTTTGTATTTCATTTGGAAAACCAAGGTCCTAGAGTCTGGAGGAAAGGTGGAGAAGTGCATAGCCCAAGTTGCTTGAAGTCCAGTGTTAAGTTTTCAGTCTGTGATGATTTGGGGTGCAATGTCATCTACTGGTATTGGTCCATTGTGTTTTTTGAAAACCAAATTCACTGCACCCGTTTACCAAGAAATTTGGAGCACTTCATGCTTCCTTTTGCTAACCAGCTTTTTGAAGATGCTGATTTCGTTTCCAGCAGGATTTGGCACCTGCCCACACTGCCAAAAGCACCAAAAGTTGGTTAAATGACCATGGTGTTGGTGTACTTGACTGACCAGCAAACTCACCAGAACTGAACCCCATAGAGAATCTATGGGGTATTGTCAAGAGGAAAACGAGAAAACAAGAGACCACAAAAATGCAGATGAGCTGAAGGCCACTGTCAAAGAAACCTGGGCTTCCATACCACCTCCAGCAGTGCCACAAACTGATCACCTCCATCCCACGCCGAATTGAGGCAGTAATTAAAAAAAGGAGCCCCTACCAAGTATTGAGAAATATTGAGTACATGTACAATAAATGAACATACTTTCCAGAAGGCCAACAATTCACTAAAACATTTTTTATTGGTCTTATGAAGTATTCTAATTTGTTGAGATAGGTGAATTGGTGGGTTTTTGTTAAATGAGAACAATTAAAAGAACCAAAGACTTAAACTACTTCAGTATGTGTGAATTGAATTTATTTAATACACAAATTTCAAAATTTGAGTTGAATTACTGAAATAAATTAACTTTCCACGACATCCTAATGAGATGACGTATGTTTATTTTTAATGACTATTTTTATGTGACTTTGTCAATACATTTACCATATGTATTAGGCTCAGCGGCACCTCACCGCTCTCTCTCATGAAGCAAACAAGGAAGTGACCTTAAACTGTAATTAATCAATGGCCGCTAGAGGCCTGGCTGGCTGCAAAAGGGAGTCAATCCCATATACTCTCCATGTTAACATGTCCAACTTTACAGCAGAAAAAAAAATGTTTACAGCTTGGTTAAAAAATGATTTTGGTCTATGTAGCTAATTTTGCCCTTCATGACAACTGTGAGGGGGGTGAATTGTTTTTTATAACTCATCCGTTTAAGTTATATTAAGCCTTTAAATTCGGCAAATAATGGGGTGGCCACTTGAGTGAAAGGTGGATTGCTGCTGCTGTCACCACCGCGGAAGGCGGGCATGGCTTCAGCAACCTGCTCCCGCCTCTTTGCCCATTTTCGATTATCCGGGAGTGACGTGCTGCCAAGGTGGCACCGCCCACTTTTGAGCTTCAAAAACGCTCTTCGGAAATCTACGGGTGACGTCACGGACACTACGTCCATGTTTTTATACAGTATGATTAGGCTACATTCATTTTGTGTGCACAGTTCTTGACAACTTTTAAATAAGATATTTGTATTTGTATTTTTTATTTTTTAAGAACAAAGAAGGAAATTATAAGCACTAGAACAAAGTTCATTTTTCAGGTATATTTAGTTTTTAGGTCAAAATACTACAGAAATTTAAAAAAATACTGCCTCTTCACTGTATAAATTAAATATACACTGATTCATAGTAAAGCTACAAATGTTATTTTGATTCATTATTTTGTTTCAAATTTCATTGAGTAATTTTGTCTTTTGTTTGATTAACATTATTGACACACAGCAGTAGGCTTGTTATGCTGCCATCCAGTTCCAATTATTGTGCTTATATTTTATTTTAACATCCACCATGTCCTGTGCTTTTTCTCATTCATGCATGTTTCTTTGTCACACTAATTTACTCAGTAACTTAAGTACTGCGCTTTTTGCCATTTTATTTGGAAATATACTCATGAAAAACTGGAGGGACTGATATTTGGTTTATTTAAGAGGTTGTTGTCCATCAACCTTGATGTTATTGAGTCACAGTGTGCCTTTTGCTAGGGCTGCTCAAAGTCTCTGTAACAAACTTTCACAATTTGAGTTTACAAAACTTAATTAAATCAAATTGCTGATGTTAAATATTACAGCATTGATTTCCAAACATTCACAGAATCACACTGCACTCCCAGGTGAGAGGTGGTCTAATGGGCTAGCGGATTAAAAATATGCAATCAGACCGTTTAAAGTCTGGGTAAAACAGGTGAAATAAGTTAGTCTTACGTGGGATGAAGACTTGCATACAAACAAGATAATGTCGAAGCATCACTGGAAAAAATCATTATTTTTGGTTGGTCTTGTACAGTACATCTATAGTGTGATCGTTGACTAGGGATGGGCATTAATACTCTGACAAATATTCCAACTAAGATGGTAATGAAATGTCATTTCAAAGTTTTTTTCCCCCACAACTTTGTCATCTTGTGTTGCAGGACTCATTTACAGGAACCCCTAAAAAGGTGATGAAAATTGAGGATACTGAAATGTCATGAGCAACTACACTAATATCCGAGGATCTATGAGAGAACTCCTGAGCAGCTGAATTGTTTAAATACACTGTTTTCCTTACTGTTTTGAGTGTTATTGTAAAAATGCTTTCAACAGGTTCTGGTGTTTTTGTGATAGCACAGGTTTTGACAGCTTCTTAAAGAGAAGTTTTTTTAAAAGAGGTTTTGGCAGTATAACTGAATTCAACATGTTCTTTCCACTTTTTCCTTTTTTGTTTGTTGCAAAAGAAAATCTAAATGTAATTGTTTAATTTTCTATTTTGGTAATCCATTTAGTGCTCAGTGGACATTCTCTTGTATTTGGAAATTTGTTGTGAACCCTCTCCGAGATCCAACAAACTGATGTTAAGTAGTTTTTGGTTTTAAGTGTTCTTTTCCAAAAATTTTTTTTGACTTGTTAATTTTTGTTTTATTAAGAATCTTTTGAAAATAAATATTAAACTGGAATTCTCAAATAGTTGTCTATTTAATATAGAATGCATATAATCACTGAAGAAGCCAAACTTTGAAGACCTTGGAATGAAACCAAATTAAAAGCCCACTTTTTACAATAACCTTTTGGATTCCAGTCAAATGGAGCCCTTAAATACAACAAATGCATAAAACCTAATGTACACTACTGATTAGAGTTTGGAATCATAAGGAAATACTTATTTGGAAATTAAATTGGTACTTTTACCTTTTAATTTTACATTAAAACTCCGGTTTGTCTTCAGTGATGCAAATTACTTAATATTATTTCGTGTCTGGTTTTACAAGGTTGAAATGATGGGTTTTTTCAATTAAAATTATCACAATTTCACCATCCAGTTAGGCACATCAACCATAACTCCTTCAAAAACAGCCAGAAACCTTGAAGTTATGATTGATGATCAGCTGACTTTCTCAGACTACATTGCTAAAACTGCCCGGTCCTGCAGATTTGCTTTATTCAACATCAAGAAGATCAGGCCCTTTCTTTCGGAACAAGTTTCACAACTCCTTGTTCAAGCTCTTGTTCGGTCCAGGCTGAACTATTGCAATGCTCTCTTTGGCAGGTCTTCCAGCCAGTTCTATCAAACCTCTACAACGTGTGTGTCAACCTTCAGAACGCAGCAGCAAGATACAATTTTTGAATGAGGCAAAAGAACCTGTCACCAAAGTGTGTACTCACCATTTGACACTGGCGTACCAATAGCGCCTCATAAATTCAAGGCTTGATGGTTTGCCTACAAAAACCCCCACTGGCGCTCTGCACCCCCTGTACCCTAAAATCACAGTTTCTTGGCAGTCCACTTTTTGCCCTCTCACAGGAAGCTTCGTTCGCAAGTGAACTCGCTTTTATATGTCCATCCCACAAAAGCACAAAATCACTTTCATAGACTTTTACATTAACTGTAATTCCTGGTGGAATGACCTGCCCAACTCTATCCCAGCAGCTGAGTCCTTAGCCATCTTCAATAATCAGCTAAAACACATCTCTTCCATCTTTAAAACTTGCCCCTTTTAGACTTGCACTCTCTTCATTTGCTGCTTGTTTTCTTAAAAAAAAAAAAACTTGTCCCCTTATAGACTTGCACTCTATTCAATTGTGCTGCTTGTTTTATTTAAAAAACAGTTTTTTAAAATAACACTTGCTTGCTTTGTATTTCAACTGTTAATCTTTTCTTTTTCTTTTTTTATACAATTAACAAAAGCAAAAAAGTCCTCGAACACTAGCTTGCATTTCAGAAATTATACAACCCACCAAACATGTAATGCAGTTTTAATACTTATATATCCTCCCATAACTTTATACGTATACAACCACTGAACCGCCTTGACCTTGATGTACAAGTTCATGACAATTGTTACATCGATCTTTGAAGTCCTGGAGGACACTGTACCTTAAATGCTTTGTCTTGTCTTGCACGCCAATCTAAAATGCGATCAAACCCTGTATAAAGATTCACGCTATGTTCTCAGTGGATGAAATACAAGTCATTGCACGTCATAATCCATGGGAGCAAAAAAATATGTTACATAAATTAAACAATATTATGGATAATAATCTTACAATCAGCAACAGCCTAGCAATAACATTCAATTCACCCACCACCAAAGGCTTCTTCCTTCTCTTTCTTATACTGCACTAGAATTCTAGACATTTTAAAAATGTATAATTGTTGGTTCTCTATTTAACAACATTAACTTACAATCAGGACCGGATTTACCTCTTATCGTGACATAGGCAAAACAATTTTGGGCCCCCCCCTTCCTCATTAATAGGCCTATATAATATTACCACCCCAGCAAACAAAAATATTTCGTAATCAATGGAAACCGTTACAGTGTTTTCTATCACAATAAGCAATTGCGTTCAGTCAATAAAAATCTAGTGTCCCTTCATTTGTTGCGATGAGAGCCGGGCCCTTTAATATGCTCCACTCGTCGTGGCCAATAACCACTTCAGGAGTGGCATATTTCTCTATCATTTTACAGCCTGGTGTCCACAACCACACCTCGCGATATTGTTCAGAATGATTTATTTTACATAAACCTTCCGTTGCAAATTCCAAAACGTAATTTTAGAGCTAATAACAGAGGCTTGGGCCATTGATATGCAGGCTAATGCAGTTATTAGAGAGAGAGAGCGGGGGAGAGATTAAGTGCATGTGAATACCTCTATTCACCTCTGCGTCTGTGTGTCTCTCAGTAGTGTTCAGCAGCAGCATCTACTAAAAGTGAATCTTTAAGTTGATCTGCTTCAAGAACCTCCCTACTGAGAAATGTCATGTAGCTTTTCAGCTGCAAAAACTATTTTACTGATAAATTTGCGGGGCAGGGGGGGGTGGGGTCGCTTATGACAAGGGTTTCCGCCGTGTGTTTGTGCGTGTGTGTGCGAGTGCGTGTCTGTACTGTGTGTGCATCTGTGAGGGAAAAGAAAGCATGATTTCCGTACGTAAAAAAGGTGGAAGACATGGATTGTAATTTTTTTATCCTATTGTTTGTTATATTTATTTGCTCAATGTCTTCTGGTGTTTTGGTTCTTTTACTGTTGTAGATAGCCCATGGTATAACAAAAAAATATTATATATCTCTTCATTGTGTTTGGGGCCCCCCCTGGACGAGCGAGCATAGGCACGTGCCTAGAATGCCTATGCATTAGGCCTATTTCACAACATGGCGACCGAGACTGGAAGTAGGGAAGCGGTACTTCCGGTCACACCGCCGCTATGATCACCATTCATAATCATAATGGACTGCGAACAGCTTGTTTTCTCCCAGTCGTTAAATTATCTGCCAAAAGTCAGAATAGCAGATGTTGTCTGTTTTGTTGGCAATTTTCAGGAAGATATGAAAAGATCCAAATTGGACAAAGGCTACAAATTCTTTGTTGGTCACTTTTATGGTTTTATGGATGATCACTTTTATGGTTTTATGGATGATTATCAAAGCGTTTTAATAAAACAAATTTTTTTGTAAACTGTGTTTGGACACTTCAGTCTCAAATATTATTGCTGGGAAAGTGGTAAATAGGGCCAGATGTTATAGGTCGTTAAGAAAGTGTGAGGAACCACATCAGCTTGAGATAAATACATACAGGACTTAATGTTGAATAGTACCTTTTTTGATAAAATGGTTTTCAGCGTAGCCTATTAGTTATCTCACAGTCCATAGAAATAGCAACTGAATAATTTAGTAAGGAAGCACTTTCAGCAGTTAGGATTAAAACAAAAGGGAATGGGATTCAAAATGCTTTTCTGTGCTTAATGACATTATTTATTTAAGTAGTAATGGTCATTTTAACCTCTGTGCAGTGTTCAGGGTATTTCAGGACCTCAAATGACATTTGCTTGAATACATTTTAAAAAAGTGTTCCCTTCATCTAATTGACATGACACTTTATTACTTTTTTCACTAACTACATCTACACACACACACACACACACACACAAACAGAAATTGGAATGTCTGATTGTACATTAGTGTAATAAAGTCACTCAGGATGTTCATCTAGTCAGTGTTGAAATTCCACATTATTTAAATTTTAAAGGTGTTTTCCAGTAGATGGCAAAAATCTTTCACTTTTTTTTTTCAAAAACTGAGGCAAAACAGTTTAAACAAAAAATACCATACCAACTGTATAGTAAAAACATTAAAGTGAGTGATATTAAAATTCATGATTGTTATAAAATCATATTTTACTAAACAGCCACAGTGTACACTAAATAAAGATGGTTAAATAAATATGTGAAATATACACACACACACATATATATACAAAACACACCACCATATATATAATTTTATATACCAGGTTGGTAACGAGAACAAGCTCCATTGACCCCCTTAAATTTTTCACTCTTTGTTTATATTGCAGCCATTTGTTAAATCATTTAAGTTAATTTTTTTTCCATCATTAATGTACACACAGCACCCCATATTGGCATAAAAACACAGAATTACGTTGACATTTTTGCGCTAGATTTATTAAAAAAGAACAACACTGTGAAATATCATGGTCGCTAAAGTATTCAGACCTCATTGGCCTCATATTTTAGTAAAGCACTCCTGTTGACTCTCATACGCAGAGTCATTTTGGGAACCAAGAGCATCTAGTCATTCACACGACCTGAATTTGGAATCGTCCTCTGCCATTCCTTTTTGCAGATCCTCTCCAGTTCTGTCAGTTTGGATGGTAAATGTTGGTGGACAGCTATTTTTAGGTCTCTCCAGATATGCTCAATTGGGTTTAAGTCAGGGCTCTGGTTTGGCCATTCAAGAACAGTCACAGAGTTTTTGTGAAGCAACTCCTTCGTTATTTTAGGTGTGTGCTTAGGGTTATTGTCTTGTTGGAAGGTAATCCTTCGGCCCAGTCTGAGTTCCTGAGCACTCTGGAGAAGGTTTTTTCGTCCAGGATATCCCTGTACTTTGGATTCATCTTTCCCTCGATTGCAACTAGTCGTTCTGTCCCTGCAGCTGAAAACACCCCCACTGCATGATGCTGCCACCTCCATGCTTCACTTTTGGGACTGTATTGGACAGGTGATGAGCAGTGCCTGGTTTTCTCCCCACATTCCGCTTAGAATTAAGGCCAAAAAGTTCTATCTTTGCCTCATCCGACCAGAGAATCTTATTTCTCACCATCTTTGAGTCCTTCAGGTGTTTTTTCATGTGTCTTGCACTGAGGAGAGGCTTCCGTCGTGGCCACTCTGCCATAAAGCCCCGACTGGTGGCGGGCTGCAGTGATGGTTGACTTCTTACACTTTCTCCCATCTCCCGACTGCATCTCTGGAGCTCAGCCCCAGTGATCTTTGGGTTCTTCTTTACCTCTCTCCATCTATTTTGTTGTTTACCTCTCTCTCTACTCGTCGCCTCCTTCACGCGCCAATGGCGATCTTCAACACATCTCACAAGTCGACACAATAAAAAATAAGGACAAATCTCGTCTCACCAACGCGCTCTTCTCCCACCCTCCCCCTGGATATAGCACTCCGGGTGGCCAGGACGCCAGTCCGTTACTAGAAGGTTCCTGGTGCGTACCCAAAGCCGTCCTCATTATCAACTTGTCGTCCATAAGGAATGGAGGCCACTGGTGTCGCCGTATAGAAGGGTGACCTATCAAGCGGTGCGCAAAATTTACAATTTGTGTAACCATGGGCCAACAACGCTGTGGCCATTGCCACAATTCTGCTCTCTGACTCCTCTATCAGCAGTACGATCGTTTGACCTCATGATCTCATTTGTTCTGACAATTTCCACTCGTCGCGGACAGCTGTAAGGTCTTATATAGACAGGTTTGTGGCTTTCCTAATCAAGTCCAATCATTATAATCAAACACAGCTGGACTCAAAATGAAGGTGTAGAACCATCTCAAAGAATATCAGAAGAAATGGACAGCACCTGAGAAAAATATATGAGTGTCACAGCAAAGGGACTGAATACTTAGGACCATGTGATATTTCCGTTTTTCTTTTTTAATAAATCTGCAAAAAAATGTCAACAATTCTGTGTTTGCTATCTGCTCAATGGGGTGCTGTGTGTACATTTAATGAGGAAAAAAAATTAACTTAAGATGATTTTAGCAAATGGCTGCAATAACAAAGAGTGAAAAATTTCAGGGGTTCTGAATACTTTCCGTACCCACTGTAATGCTTTCTATCACTTTCTTCAGATCACACTAGAAGCCAACACTCCACCTCAAGTGGGAGCATGTACATAAAAAGAAGTATACATAAACATATAAATACATATACATAAAAGAAGTTTGTGCAACCATCTGGTTGCATTACTTTACCAGACAGCACATTTTAGTACAATTGGAACCAAAAATGTTCAAGCTGCCCTTCCATGCCAAGCAAACAGCAGGCCTGGCATAAGGCCCCGAACCCGGTAAAATAAATAAATAAATAAAGACACAAACCTCATTCGTCAGTTTTACTGGCTTAGCTTGGTGTGATCTGGTGACAAATACAAGGAGTGACTTTAATGTAGAGAGGGTATGGAGAGATGATGAGCTGATCAAAGAGATCAAGGCTAAAGTTGATAAATTCTACTCCAGATATTAGCTGATCTGGTGCATTTAATATAAATTAACCTCATTGAGGAACTCAATTCGAGGGTTAATTAAGTGATTGATGGTTGTTCAGGTCTAGGCAATTGCACATATTGCTGTAAACTTGTGATTTCACATTTTCATTCTCTTAAACAAATTATTTCCTCACTTTCTCTCTTTCTACAACTTGTGTGAATGCTTGTGTTCATGTGTTAGATTAGTTTATATTGTCTTAGATTTCTCCAATAAAGTCTTATTCATATTGAAAAGAGAAGTATCTTGTGTTTTGTGCTTACAAGTTAATGTCTTAAACTGCCGATCTTGTTACTGTGCTAATTAATAGTGTTTTCACTATATTTTGGATTTTAATATCTATTGCAGAGTTGATGTTATACAGTTCGTTCAATGAATCGATGGCCGACTCAGTGATCAGCCGTAAAACAGTGATTCTGTCCAAATTCCCTATTAAAACATAAATGGTTCCCTTTGAGCTCATTGACCTGTTTCCCTGTATATACAGGTGCATCTCAATATATTAGAATGTCGTGGAAAAGTTTATTCATTTCAGTAATTCAACTCAATTGTGAAACTCGTGTATTAAATAAATTCTATGCACACAGACTGAAGTAGTTTGTCTTTGGTTCTTTTAATTGGGATGATTTTGGATCACATTTAACAAAAACCTACCAATTCTCAACAAATTAGAATACTTAATAAGATCAATAAAAAAAAACATTTTTAGTGAATTGTTTGGCCTTCTGGAAAGTATGTTCATTTATATTGTACATGTGCTCAATACTTGGTAGGAGCTCCTTTTGCATGATTTACTGCATCAGTGCGGCGTGGCATGGCGACAATCAGCCTGCTGGCCCTGCTGAGGTGGTATGGAAGCCCAGGTTGCTTTGATAGCGGCCTTAAGGTCATCTTCATTGTTGGGTCTGGTGTGTCTCATCTTCCTCTTGACAATACCCCTTAGATTCTCTATGGGGGGGGGCCGGGGGGGGGGGGATGGTTTCAGGTCAGCAGTTTGCAGGCCATCGTCCAATCAAGCACCGTAACACCATGGTCATTGAACCAGCTTTTGGTGTTTTTGGCAGTGTGGGCAGGTGCCAAGTCTTGCTGGAAAATCAAATTAGCATCTCCATAAAGCTTGTCAGCAGAAGGAAGCATGAAGTGCTCAAAAATTTCCTGGTAGATGGCATGCGTTGACTGTGGCATCTTCAGAAGAACCAAAGACTTAAAACTACTTCAGTCTGTGTGCACTGAATTGATTTCATAGACGAGTTTCACAATTTGAGTTGAATTACTGAAATCAATGAACTTTTCCACGACATTCTGACTTACTGCCTTGAGATACCTGTAATAATTGCTGGAGAAGGCGGGCGAGTTTAAATCTAAATTGTGAGCATAAACCCAGAGTTATTTTAATCTTTTCTATTGCTACGGATGAAAGATGAGAAGCTTCTGTCAAGACTAGTGTGTGTGACGTAAGCAGTGCGCGGCTGCTTGAATGAATGAATGCAGAGAAGGCTGTAACTAGAGTCCGACTCTTCATTGTTAAACTGCAGTAAGTGAACTTAAAGGAGACATATTACGCCCCTTTCTACAATATGTCATATAAGTCTCAGGTGTCCCCAGAATGTGTCTGTGATGTTTCAGCTCAAAATACTCCACATATCATTTATTATATCATTTTGAAAATTCTTATTTTGAGTGGAAGCAGAAACACACAGTTTTTTGTGTCTGTCTCTTTAAATGCAAATGAAGCTTCTGCTCCCCGCCCCCTTTTCCAGAATATAGCTACTGCTCTAATATCATTGTTTATGATTCGTCGGCTGAATCATGCGTTTTTAAGCCATATGAGTTTAAACTTAGTGAATAATGGCTTTTGAGAGCACACAACGAAACATCTGAAACCAAGGACAAAAAGCTGCTGTCACAGCATGTGAGTACTAAACTAATTTCTCATTCACACACAAGTTTACGTTTAAAAACACATGAGTTACAAAAAACAGTCCGTTACATCTGTGAACTGTTTGGAAATAAATTGCATGTTTATTTTATATCTGTGTGGCAGCAGCGTAATATACAGTAAATAAATCAATAAATTCACTGCTTTTTTGTCTCCTCTGAGGCTGGGACTCTAAGTATTGTTCTGTGCTCGTCTGTGCAGCCAAAGACAGAACAGTTAGCATGTTTTGCTCAAACTTTCGCCATGGCATTAGAACCGGTACACCGTTGTCGCTTGCGAAATCAAATGAAGGTGCCATGGGTGTAAACTTACAGATTAAGGGGCGGTAATATTATAATGAGATCCCTTTGCCACGTCACCAAGGGAGTAAAATCAGACGCGTTTGTTTTCTCAGACGCTTGCAGAAAAGTCTTACCAAAACAAAGTTACTGGGTTATTTTTTTTCACGTTTCCTTGGTTGGTAGATGCGCCAGGGACCTGATTATAGCACTTAAAACCTGGAAAATTTGTCAGATTTTCATGATATGTCACCTTTAAAGTTAACATCTGAGATTGTACAATAAGGTCGAAATTGAGCTTGTTCCTCAATTTTCTGTAATGCCTTGTTTTTAGCTTAATTGATGTCATTGCGTGTTCCAGTGTCATTCAATAGCTGTACACTCCCGACCAGGGAATCTCAGTCACCGTTAGCTGAACAGAGCTAAACTGCAGTAGTTAAAAGGGAAATAAATTGGTGGATAAAGAATAGTTTTGAGCGCTTTCCTCAATCTATTTATCAAAGCCTTATTATTCATAGCTTGATTGCCAGTGTGTGTTCCATTGCCAAATCAAATGCTATTCGACTCCCTGGGTTAAACATTAGAGAATAATGCTTGCCTGTTTGTGTCTGTTCACAAAGTGAATTTAATCTCGTTTAACACTGCGTGTGTCCGAGAGCGATTTAAATGGGAGTGTTTTTAAAGCTTGATCAAGTAAATTTTAACTTTGTACCAACAGCGAAAAAAAACCCGTTGTGTTTGTGTGTCCAGAGAAACTGGCACAGAGATTTCAGATCCATCTTTGTCCGATCTGTCATTGTCATTTAGGGCTTGCACGATAAATCGAAATGGAATCGAGATAGCGATTCGACAGACTTGTCAGATTGTCATGTGTATCTTTCAGTGAAGCACTGTTCTGTGATAAGTAGTAAATCTCCATCCGAAGACCAGAGTGTGCTCTCGCGCTGAAACTCCAAATACGTCTTGCAGAAGAAACCCAGAAAATGCCTATTTGACCTGCAGCTGAATAAACAGAAGATTCAATTGCTTTCATTGATTCAACGTGACTAATAAACGTGACTCATTAACACACGACCCTAGGCATATACGGTTTTATTATCCGAGTTCTTATTTTAAGAATTTTCAGTAATAAAGTAGTTTTATAATGCAATGCTTTTATCACTGCTTAAATACTATGAAATATTTCTTATATTTTTTATTCTGTGTAAGAAGCCACATCATCTTTAAAGATTTATTTCAAACACTCGACTGACTTTATGAAGTGAGTTTGGAGTAAAAATTGTATTAAATGTGGTATTTTCACATGCTTTCAGATGGAGCAGCATTTACTTCACAGAGCCGTAGTTCACTGAGAAGCTATGCAAACAGCTGTCATTATCGCGAAAGATTTCTTCGATTTCATAATCGCGCAATAAATTGCCTGCGATTTTTTTGCGTAACTTATCAGTGAACTACGGCTCTGTGTAGTAAATTCTGCTCCATCTGAAAGCATGTGATGATGATTTCCTGCTGATTACAGAACCGGCATTACTATCAAAATGCACATGGCAATCGCATTAGATTAATCATGCAGCCCTACTGTCATTAATATCTTTTAATGCCAGGGGCCTCAGGGATAGTGTCAAACGTAAAGCTCTTTTTTTGTTTGCTAAAAAACACAAATCAGATATCTGTTTTCTTCAGGAATGTCATTCAACTATTGATGATTACAAATGGTGGAAATCTCAGTGGGGTAATGATATTTGGAGCTCACATGGCACCGAACACAAAAATTTTGAGAAACAAATTTGGTGGGAATGTATTAGGGTCAGAATCAGATAGCTTGGGTCATTTTCATTTATTATTGATTTCACTTAACCAACATTCTGTGATTATTGGAAATATATATGGGTACAATAATTCTTTGGATAATGAATTTGTTTTGGCAAATTAGATGGGAAGCTTACATATTGGGTTTAATAAATTTCCTAATGCATTTTTCATTCTAGGAGGAGATTTTAATGTGTCAATTAATAATTATTTGGACAGATATCCTCCAAAAAGAACAGCTTGTTCTAGTCATGCACTATTAGACCTAATAGATAAGTTTGAATTGGTGGACATTTGGAGAGAGAGATTCCCTAACAATTTAGAGTTTACTTGGGCCAATAAAAGTGGATCAATTCAAGACAATCTCGTATTGATTATTGGCTCATATCAAAATGTATGTCAAATTTTGATCTGAATGTCGGCATTTAATGTACCCCATTGACCGACCACAAAACTATCTTTATTAATACCCCTTTAATGGCAGATTATGTAAAAGGCCAATGCAGAGCTTCATTGTGGAAACTTAACAGTTCACTGTTAGAATTACCAGATGTAAAGGATTAATAATTAAAGAATTAATTGCTAGATATTGGAAAACAGCCACAATTCAAAATTATTTTAGTACCAATTGGAAGCTTCTTGAGTTTGAGATAGGTGTTTATTTAAGAAAAGTTGGAACACTTTTAGCCAAAAAACAAAGGGTTCTTGAAGACAGCCTAATCATGATATTTCAGTCTAATAATTTTGATGGCATGTCTCTGCAGGTAAAATCTGAAATTGCAGATTTTCTAATGAAATTGGATGAATTATACTCATTAAAGGCTAGGGGTGCTTATATAAGATCCAGGAAAAAAATGGCTTGAAGAGGGAGAACTCAATTGCGCATATTTTTTTAAGCTTGAAAAGCGTAGTTTTACCCTCTCAACAACTGAACAACTATGTGTTGATGGCAAAATTGTTAAAGATCCAAAGGAAACGGCAAACTATAGTGCCAGTTTTTATAAAAATCTTTATAGTTCAAGTTATTCAGAACAGATAGTGTCCTCATTTCTAGACTCAGTTAATTATGTTAAGGTTATATCTGAAAGTGATAGAATGTTTTGTGATAGCATTGTTAATCATGAGGAAGTACAAAGAGCAATTAAGAGTTTGAAAAACAATAAATCCCCAGGGTGTGATGGACGTACAGCTGACCGTTACAAATTATTTGCTGATGAACTTACTCCCTTTTTAACTCAGGTTTTTGAGAAAGTATTGAAAAAGAGGCTTTACCTCCTACATTGATGAAAGGTATCATAACGTTAATTCCTAAACCTAAGAAAGATCTTACCAACTTAGACAACTGGTGACCCATCACACTCCTTAACAATGACTATAAAATTTTCGCCATAATATTTGCTAAAAGACTTAAAGATTGTTTGGATACTATTATAGATGAGACTGGATTTATGAGGGACCGACTTATAATGAATAATATTAGATTAGTTTTAGACTTATTGGTGTTAGGGTTATGTTTAGTTTTGTTCTGTTTTCTTTGGGAGTTGTGTTTTGTCTGTTGATTCTTGTTCAATCCCCTGTGACCTAGTTTTACTTTGGCCCCTAATTGTCATTTCGTTCACCTGTGTTTCATTAACTCATTAGTTATTTCGTTTGCTCCCCTACAAATACTCTCAGTTTTCCCTTAGTCAGAGTCCGTTCTCATTTATGTAATGTTGGTGTACTTGCCTGTCTCCTGTATTTGTTTATTTTATTCTTTTTATATCTTATATATATAACGAAATACGTTTTGTTTATTTCCTTCATCCGTGCGTGTGTGCCCCTCACCAACCCGTAACAGAAGAACGGACCCAATGATGACTGCAGCAGAGGATGCGCTGTGGGGTTTGCTGCAAGCGGTTTGACATTTCCCAACAGAAAAAACACAAGCACAGCATTAATGACTTTATGAACTACTTTACTTACAAGATCGATACTATTAGAGATAAAAATTTTAACCATGCAGCCGTCAGCCACAGTAAAGACTGATAACAAATCAGATAACTGTAGACTACTAATACAAATCATATTTACCTAATATTACATAACCAAACATAGAGTCTGCCTGTCAGAAACATTTCCAACTATGCTCTACTATAGGAACAAAGGAAGATTTGTAATAAATCTTGTTAAAAAAATCATCTAACCAAGCAACATGTTGTTAGACCGTCTATTCCTCTAGCTCTTAAAAGCTGCTTCCAGCAGTCATATTCCTCTTCACTGGCTATTTCCATTTACTTCAATCATTGCTCATTAGACTATGGCCAGGCGGAACAGGCAAAACCTTCAAACTGGCTGTTACTAAGACTCTCATTAAAAAACCACAACTTGATCCTAGAGATTTAGTTAATTACAGACCGATCTCGAATGTCCCTTTTCTGTCCAAGATACTAGAAAAGGTAGTATCCTCACAATTATATTCCTTCTTAGTGAAATATGGTATCTGTGAGGATTTCCAGTCAATATTTAGACCGTATCATAGTACTGAGATTGCTCTAATTAGAGTTACAAATGACCTTCTCTTATCATCTGATCGTGGTTGTATCTCTACATTAGTGCTACTGGATCTTTGCGCTACGTTCAACACTATCGATCACAACATTTTTTTGAATAGACTAGAAAACTTTGTTGGGATTAATGGAAGTGCATTAGCATGGTTAAAATCTTACTTATCCGAACGCCATCAATTTGTAGCAGTGAATGAAGAGGTATCATACCGATCACAAGTGCAGTATGGAGTACCTCAATGCTCAGTACTATGTGCCGTTTACTCTTCAACACTCTCACGCTTTACATGTTACCCTTGGGAGATAGCATCAGGAAACATGGTGTTAGCTTTCACTGTTATGTTGATGATACTCAGCTCTATATTTTTTTCGCGGCCCGGCGAAACATGCCAATTTGAAAAACTAACGGAATGCAAATTCGATGTAATAAACTGGATGACGAGTAATTTCTTACCTGTAAATTCTGAAAAAAACAGGTGTTAATTATAGGACCTAAACTCTCCATGTAATAATCTAGAACAACACTGTCTAATACTTGATGGCTGCTCTGTCAATTCCTCGTCATCAATTAGGAACCTAGGTGTGCTATTTGATAGCAAGCTTTCGTCCTTAGAACGCCATGTTTCTAGCATTTGTAAAACTGCATTTTTTCCATCTCAAAAATATATCTAAATTTACGACCTATACTCTCAATGTGCACATCCAAAATGTTAATCTTTGCGTTCAGACCTTCAAGTTAGATGTATGGTAATGCTTTATTGGGTGGTTGTTCTGCATGCTTAATAAACAAATTCCAGCTGGTCCAAAATGCAGCTAGAGTTCTTACTAGAACCAGGAAGTATGACCATATTAGCTCGGTTCTGTCAACTCTGCACTGGCTACCTATTAAACATTGTTTAGATTTTAAAATCTTGCTTATTACTTGTAAAGCCCTGAATGGTTTAGAAACTCAGTATTTGAATGAGCTCTTGTTAAATTATAGTCCTCCACGTCCGCTGCGTCCTCAAAACTCTGGCAATTTGATAATACCTAGAATATCAAAATCACAAACAGATCCTTTTCCTATTTAGCGGCCAAACTCTGGAACAATCTACCTAACTTTGTTCGGGAGGCAGACACAGTCTGTCATTTTAAATCTAGATTAAAGACCCATCTCTTAACCTGGCTTACACATAACACACTAAAACACTTCTAATATTCAAATCCGTTAAAAAGGATTTTTAGGCTGCATTAATTAGGACAACCGGAACCGGGAACACTTTCCATAG
>JADLZN010008715.1:0-116460 GCA_018155175.1 Sinocyclocheilus anophthalmus
ACATTGGTGACAAAAAAAAAAAAAAAACATTTTCATAAAAGTAGTTGAAATAAAATGAAAAACCAAAATAATAATAACATTAAATATAAAAAAATTAACATTAAATACAATTTTTCTCAGTCGCTTTAGTGCATTTCTCGAATCATCCTTAATATTTGCAAAGAAGTATGTGCATTTCTCAAAACAATTCGTACAAACAACACCACAAAATAGATAACCTGCAAAAGCCTGTAACTTACTCAAAATATTTAGTTCATCTCTCAAAAGTAAGTATTTATGCCTATGAACATATCAGTGCCATCAGAATGAAAAGTCCTTGTGTCATTGTTCACAAACAAGATTGTCAAAATGCTAAGTCATGTTGTCAATATAACAGTGCACTCTGTTAGTATTACAGTTTTTCTCTCGTCTCGTCAGCCCTGTAACAGAATACTCGGCCACACAAGAATCCAGCGGCTTTTCAAGTGGACATTGGTCAGGTATGGACATTGCAAGATTGTTATTAGCCCTCAAGCAGGGCACACAATTGCTCGAGGACTATATTCAAAAGCATTTACACTTTGCTTATTACTCTGATTTCCCGGACTGCGTTTTGATAAACTTTTTCGTTGAGGACATTAATCAACCACTAAAGTCTAAACTCACTCACGAGGGTCTGCGTTCATCTCTAAGTCCGTTTATTGGCTACGTTCTGCTGTGTGTTAACTCTTCATTCACTGTGGGTATCGCGGAGGAACGCGACCCCGAACTCACTTGTGTAATGGCCCCCACACTAGATCACGCTCACAAAATGGTGGCGACAGAGGAGCCTGATCGCAAAATAGCGGACACAACAGCTCCCGTTATGTCACAGCTGCCAATCCTGAATCAAGTCAAGTCACAACAGATCTTCAGGAGTCAAGTCAAGTCACAGTTGTTCGTCATGAGTCAAGTCAAGTCAAGTAACAATTGATCCTCCTGAGTCAAGTCAACTCACAGCAGATCTTCATGAGGCAAGTCAAGTCACAGTTGATCGTCATAAGTCAAGTCAAATCACAGTTGATTGTCATAAGTCAAGTCAAGTCACAGTTGATCTTCATGAGTCAAGTCAAGTCACAGCTGATCGCCAAGTGAGTCAAGTCAGGTCACAGTTGATCATCATGAGTCAAGTCAAGTCACGGCCGATCTTCAAAATTTAAGTCAAGTCACAGTGGATCTTCATGAGTTAACCCTCTTAGCGCCAAAGTCGCAAAATTGCGACAAGACGTCATACTTAATCAAATAGACTGTAGTTCCTAATATGGTGTAATATCTCATTTGTATTCACTACCACTAGGTGGCAGACATGTAGTACTTCGATTCTAGACAAAAATTACGTCACGTTCCTATTCAAAGTGTTCGAGGAAATAGCAGAGCAAGTGAGCTTTCATGTCATTGATGCAGAAGCAGTTCAGTTCATAGCATGCGAGTAAATTGTTAGATTTGTGAGAGAAAATCACCAAATGCCTAATAAGAAGTTGTACCGTGAGGATGTGTTGCAAATGTTATTCGCCGATTCTGACTCTGAAGGGGAATATTTGCCTTTTGGAAATGACGATCGGTCGTCTAATAATCGTGCTTCTCCCGGTACATCTTTGCAGCGCAATGGTGCCGCCGTACAAGGCGAGAGTGTTCACCCCGAAGCACAACCGCCCCCGAGTGATGATTTCGACCCTTTGCCCAATGGGGATGGGGGTGGCAGGTCAATATCTATTATTTCCTGAATATTACTGATGAACAGATCAAAAAGTAGGCTACTGTTCACATGTGTTTTACTACTATATAGTACAGTAATATAGTAATAATTTAGTACTTTCTCCTGTTTTATTGTTGGTTTCCTCTTTTCTGATAATTTGGAATGAGGATAAAAAGAAAAAAAAAGACATGCAAATAAGTTCAAACAACAATTCAATATCTATTATTTCCTGAATATTACTGATGAACAGATCAAAAAAGTAGGCTACTGTTCACATGCGTTTTACTACTATATAGTACAGTAATAATTTAGTACTTTCTCCTGTTTATTGTTGGTTTCCTCTTTTCTGAAAATTTGGAATGAGGATAAAAAGACAAAAAAAAAAACAAATAGGTTCAAACATCAATTCAATATCTATTATTTCCTGAATATTATGACATTCAGGAGGGCCGCCCCCTGATGACGTCATACTATGCAAATTAGATGAGAATATTTACACCCCACATGAACTTTTGGTCATGCCCAACATTTTTCTAATTTGCATTTAGATCTCTATCTTTAAGCCCTTTAAAGCTACAAGCTTTTGAAATCTTGATGTCAAAATCCAGCATTTTCCAAAAAACCCTGGCGCCCCCTTAAAGGGTTAAGTCAAAGGTCACAACTGCTCTTTCTGAGGTCACATCAAGTCACAGTGGATCTCCCTGAATCAGGTCACTAAGCTGAGCATTCCAGAGTTAACGTCCACCATCGTCTGTTCATTCAGAGTCCTGTACGTCTGTCTGTGCACCCAGACCTCGGGACTTTTCCTCAGTATCCCGACTGGCATCCAGTGTGGAAGGAACAATCATGTGGCTGCAAGCGCAGGGATGGTCTACCCAACACAAACTTCAACTCTAGACCTATGTCAGGAACCGATTCCCTTCGCGTTTCCCTTGTTTTCCCTAGCAGCTTCCATAATGGGGATCGCCATTCCCTTCCCGGAACCGTGTATGGGCTGCATAAACCACCATGGGGAGACTCGTGGCAAAAAGCGGGGTTGCCTTCCTAGATATTACAGCGGGTGGCGGCTGATGCTGCAGAACCTCCCAAAGTAGTGGAGTTCGCTGCTGTTTCCCCAGAAGCGATGGCACCTGCTGCAGCTTCTCCAGAGGTGCAGTTGTCTGGAGAACCTACGAGTGGTGGCGGAGATCGCTCAACTCCTTGTACGGGGTGGTGGCGCCCAGGACCAGCAAGGCACTCTCAGACTGTCAGTCGTAGCGAAGGAACGTAATGAAACTCTCCCTATTTCCGAGGGTACTGCTGTGCAAACTCCAGACGTTGTCAGTAGTTCCGTCTGTGAATCCTAGCTGTCACGGCAAGGCAGCTGTCTATGAACACCTTTGCCTTCCTGTACGGTTATGGAGCCATCTGCGATACTGTCCTGTACTGTCACGATATGGAGCCGGCTGTGAACTCTTTGCCGTCCTGTCACAGCTATGGGGGCGTATGCCGAGTTCTAGTCCTGTCCTGTCAGGCTATGGGAGGGCCAGTCTGCGAACTCTCTGTCTGTCTTGTTACGGCTATGGAGGCCGTCTGTGAACCCCTTGCCTGTCCTGTCACGGCTATGGAGGCCGTCGGCGAATCCTCGTCCTGTCCTGTCACGGCTATGGAGGCTGTCTGTGATCTCTCTGCCTGTCCTGTCAAGGCTATGGAGGCCATTTATTAACTTTTATCCTGCTCTGAACCGGCCAAGGAGGCCATTTATGAACTCATGTCCTGTTCTGAGCCGGCCAAGGAGGGGTTTATTGTGAACTGTCGTTCCCCGCCCAAAAACCTGCCTTTGAACTCTTAACCCTGCCTGTCATGAGCCCAGAGACTATTAATGCACCCCATGTCTTTCCCGTCAACCCTGTCACTGCCATAAATACCATCCCAGAACTACCAGCCAGTCCAGTTTCCCTCTATGTCTCTGTCAAGGAATCTAAATCTGAAGCTGTCTGTCTGTCTAAATGATTCTGGGGTATGTTGTTTAAAACTTACGTCTTGTTCAGTTTCAGTCAATGAGGCCTGCTAATTACACTTTTGTGGTCCCTGCCTGCCTTAAGGCATCAAGCTATGTCGGTCTATGTGTTCAGGTTCCCCTAGATCCAGTATCTTCAAGGGTATCCACTCAAGCCCTGGTGGGCTTCGTCCCGCTGGAGGTCTTCTTACTCTGTCCTGCTCTGGTCTGTGGTATTCTTACTCGTATGTCCGGTTGGTGTTTCGTCCTGCTTGGTGGTCTTCTGCTCTGCCGTGTTGGTCTTCTGCTCTGCCGTGGTGGTCCTTTGCTCCGCCGTGGTGGTCTACTGTCCCGTCTGTTCTGCTGTGGTGGTCCTCAGCTCCACTTGTACTGCCGGCTCTGCCCTGGCTCCCTGCTCCGCCGGCTCTGCCTCAGTCACTGGTATATAAAATGCACGTGGACTGGCCATTAATTCCTCCCCCTGTTCCGCCTCCGCTCCACAGCCCACCTGGATCGTTTAGTGTTTGGGGTGTCTGGAAGCCGCTCCTTGGGGGGGCGGTGCTCTGTCACGAATCCGGTCCGTGGACTTCCATCCGATCGCCACCAGAGGTCACTCGTCCATCATATTGACTCTCTCACTACGCTGATTGTTGCACGTCACCACGGACTACATTTCCCATGCACCATTTCCCTAATCACACGCTCACCTGAGACCAATCACACACACTAAATAACACCCACTCAGATCCTGCTCGCTCGCGAAGTATTGGTCTGCGTTTTAGCTGTTAGTGCTTTACCGAAGCCATCGTGTTTCCGTTTATTTCGTCTCAGTTTGGTTTAGCGGTTTATCATCCTTCTAGCGATAGACTACACTTACTGAGCCATTCCTTTTTCCATTTGGTATTTTGTATTCTTGGTCTGGTCCTTTTAAGTGTTCCCCTTGTTGTTGTGTCTGACACTGCGGCCTGTGTTTATGGGATTACCCTAGGTCAAGCCCTCTGGCTACTTTCGCCGATCGTAGTACCCACCTAGCCCAAGGACATTATTTGTCTTGCCTGGCCATACCTGTTTGCTGTGTGTGACCCTGCATGTGTTTTTTGACCACAGGTCTCTTGTGATTAAAAGCTTTAACATGGATCGCCGCTCTCGTCTCGTCAGCCCGTAAACCGGGCATTCATGCAATTATGTACATTTATCTGCGGTTTCCTACATTATCAGTTGCTAATGTCATGTTGCTCAAAATGCATTAAATAGTTATCTGTGCAACAATCCCCCGACCCCGCCAAAAACATCTAGTCACTAGTCAATAAGTCATTAAATGCAAAATGGTTGATCTAGTTGTCATAGAAATGTGTAGAAAATATGCTTGACAGTTTATTACACTTTGTGTCAATTTGCATTGTGCAGGTGAATCTTGACTTTCAATAATGAAGATAATGTAGATAAACCAATGATAAACCAGTTCTCTGAAACAGCTCAAAGGTTCATCTCATGAATCTTCAGTTAGACAGCATATACTGTATAGACAGAGGACAACACAAGAGTTACAAATTCTGACAATGGATATTTCCTCACCGTTGGCCTGGTAAATCAACAGTAGCTCTGTAGCCGATGACATTTCAACTACGCCTTCTGCTTTTGGACAGGTTGAAGCCAGTCTCATCCACATACATGAAGTTGTGAGATGGTTCACTTGACTCCAATTCCACATTGCATTACAAGGGAAGATATTCGTTGGGATGTAGATGAGAATCTGTGGGCCGACACTGCAATTCCTCATACAGAGCTGCATGCAAAAGCAAAGCTCATATTTATTTTCTTACACAATATGTTGTAAGGTTTGTTTTTTTTTGTCAGACCACTAGTAAAGTGTAACTGTGAATCCTATCCAGTCTCTTTCAGTCAATATCCCACATACAGTAATGTCTACATTTGAATTTTTGAAATAGATATATGGCATACATAAGAAGTGCAGCCTTCTGCATCCAAACTGTTGCCATAGTTTACATCAGGTAAAACTAACAGAGGTAAACTAACGCAGTGCACTGTTATATTGACAACATGACTAAGCATTTTGACTATCTTGTTTGTGAACAATGACAAAAAGACTTTTCATTCTGATGGCACTGATATGTTCATTGACATAAATATTTACTTTTGAGAGATGAACTAAAGATTTTAAGTTACAGGCTTTTGCAGGTAATCCATTTTGGGGTGTTGTTTGTACAAATTGTTTTGAGAAATGCACATACTTATTTGCAAATATTAAGAATTATTTAAGAAATCCACCAAAGCGACTGAGAAAAACTGTACCTGATATAAACTATGGGAACAGTTTGGATGACAGTTATTGTATTGAAATGCAGAAAGCTGCACTTCTTATGTATGCCATATATCCATTTCAAATGTACAAATTTACACACTGTATTTAAGTAGTGTATTGATTGAAAGAGACTGGACAGGATTCACAGTTACCCTTTTTACTAGTAAAAAAACACACATTACAACGTTACTGTGATATAGAAAATAAAAATAAATATGGGCACAAAGGCTAAAATACAAAATTACAAAGGCAAACACAGGAAACCCACCTCAGCCATTGTAAGCTCATGCTTGCCAACACGGTCCACAGTGGCCCTTATTTCATCTGATATGCTCCTATGTCCTTGGCCTTTTCCTCTGTTTTGCCTCTGTACCCTTCCACCATGTGTCCTTATGGATGAACATCCAGGAAATTATCAGGATCAACAGCTGAGAGGAGGAATCTATTCCTCCTCTCAGCAGTTGATCCTGACAATTTCCTGGATGTTCATTGAATGTCGAATTGAACTAGTGCGGTATCCTTTGTCTATGTTTTCCAATTGACGGTTCATGAGATGCAGCTTTGAGCTATTTCAGAGAACTGGTTTATCATTGGCATGATCTACATTACTCTTCATTATTGAAAGTCAAGATTCACCACCACAATTCATGGGAAATTTACAAAAAGTCTAATCGAAATGTGTAGAAAATATGCTTGACAGTTTATGACAACTAGATCAACCATTTTGCATGTAATGACTTATACGATGAACTAATAACTAGATGTTCTGAGGGGTAAGACTATTACACAGAGAACTATATAATACATTTTGAGCAACATGACATTAGCAACTGATAATGTAGGAAACCACAGACAAATGTACATAATCAATTGCATGAATGTACCAAAGCTATCGCGACTTGTTCAAAAGAATGAGAAACTGCTTTTATGATGTGCACGAGTGACTAGATGATGAACAAGTAGTTTTGAAAATTGAATTTCTGATCTGAGAAATGCACCAAAGCGACTGAGAAAAACTGTAATATAAATAAAATGATTTAAATATCACACACACGTAAATATTGCCTAATATAATAATATATTGTTAACAATTAAAATCTATATTTTAAACAATTTAATAAAAATACTCTAAACCATAAACCCTAATAAACAGATGGATGGATGGACGGATGGACGGACGGATGGACAGATAGATAGATAATATAAAAGTAAAAAAAAAAATGTTTTGTGGTGAAAACATCACTATATTTTCCTGACCTGGTAGTGAATATTTTCCCTGGATAAGTGGAAAATGTCATGGGAATTGATTTGATCATGCAAACCCTCTGGGAACAATATGGAAGGTAGTTGACACTACTCTGAAAAGAATAGCAGGATAGAGATTTCATACTGCGGCAAAACCAGCCATGGGATCTGATTATGCCCAGTGAACAAAGTCAGGCCAAAAAAACTTGGAACTACTCTCCATGGTATTCATTAGTCTACCTGGCCACAGGGATCTCTTGCATATGGCCGCTGCCATATGGTGGGTCCCGTGGCCTGTCGAGAGCCTCTCTGCCAGCACGCTCACCTCCAGCACCTCGCGAAAACAGCACAAGCCTAATTTACAGCCGACAGAGATGATGTGCTACTCTCTTTGATAGCCCACACCGTTCGCAGCACCTGAAGCCAGTCCCGACAAACCACATGTCATATTGGTTCATTTTGTTTTGTGGCGAGGAGCATAGAAAAATCAATAATCATTGTTGTTTATTGCCTGACTGGTGTGTGGAGACTTTTGTCAGTGGCCACCCAATAAGTAATTTATCATGTAGTGTGGCCCTGGAGAGAATGATGGGATGGTGAAAACCAGAGAGCACTCCGACTCGTTTAAGAACCGCAAAGAGATTTTCGTCATGCATTGCTGGCCGAGACGGGGAAACCTGAGCTCTCTGCTAATTCCATGACTAATCAACTGCAGGTTGCTTTCGCACGTCGCAGGAGCCATGTTCGATAGCGCTGTGAGTTCTGCAGCCAATCGATCCGCCATCAGATACGTGCTCATCAAAAGCAGCTCCACATCAGTGACTTCACAAGAGGTGCTTGGAGCCCAGCCTCATCCGCTACTGCTAAACCAAGCCTGGGATTCAGGCACATGTTGGGATGTTAAACTATCTTTATAGATCTTGCTCAGGTGCTCTATTACCGCATTATTAAGAGAAAAGCAGCGAGCTGGAGTTCAGCAGAAGCATTGATCTTGTTCATACAGTTTCACTACTAAAATATATTATATATTTCTTAATACAAATTAAGGCCCCTACTATTACTTCAGCAATATTTTTAAGACCCACCTCCACACAACACCCGCTAGACTCATTTCCCCCCTAACTCCATCAATCAATCAATCAATCAATGTCTGTAATGTGAAAAAATATATATTTAAACAAATGTAATAATGTGACTGTAATGAGAATTATAATAGAGACATGGGGGAAAAATAAAATAAAATAAAATAAAAACATTTTAAAACGAATTTCATTACAGTAATAGAAAAAAACTTAAACTTTAAATGAATTATTACAATTCCTGATTAATTTGTGTACGGCCTAAGCTGATTGTAGTATTTTATTCTTATTATTATGATTATTATTATATTATTATATTATATCATTTATTAATGTAAACAGTGTGAATGTAGTGAGAATTAGAGAATAGACAAAAGTCAAAATGAATTAAAATTACAGATGGAATTGGAGCAAAATGATTGTTAATTGCAAAACATTGAAATGGTCAGGGTCTTATTTATTTATTTTAATTTTTTAATTGTTTTTTGTGATTTTGCATTTTATTTTGACATAATCATGTTATTATGGGTGTCACCCTATTGGGTCATTCCGTATTAAATCAACCAAATTTCAGAAACTTCCTCTACTCAAATTTTTGATTTTGTTAATTTATTTAAATTTTTTTCTGTAGAAAGGCAAACATACAGAATGATGAAAGCCAAACTATTAAATGTCACAGATGTGTATTTACTGAGTAATCCAATATTACAGAGGATGGATCAATTTTACCACCTGAGATTTGGAGCCAGTTATGGGGTGTAAAATGACTTTAGAACATGGCCAGCACATTATTTTATTTTTACACAGAGATTGCTAGGTCTTTTAGTAAAATCTGTTGGCTTCAGCAATCTCTGTTTCACTTTATGCCAATGGTGGCAGTTCAAAAATGGTAAAACGTCTGGTTTTTGTTTGTTATTGCTTTAGTTTGCATGCCTATAACTCAAGTAGTATTAAATATATCTTAATATCCGTTTAGATTATTTCCTTTTGGTATCTTCATTTTAAAGGCCCTCCATGGTTCAGTCCCAGAGATATGGAGATCTCAATGCAGCTCCATGAGTAAACTGGTAGATTGTTCACATTTTCAGTGGTCAAAAACAAAAAATGTGGGTCACTTTGCATGCAGCTGATACTTTTTTTTCTTTCAAAGAGAAATATCTGAAGAACAAATAATTTTGAAACTAGAAATGTATCTCTCTTTTTTTTCTATCAGCTCAACTGCATAGAACACACCTGTCTATGTGCCATACATATTCTTTCTTATATAATCTTTCTTTCCTATATAAAACTGCAACATCAATAAATAAACATCTGTGACATTTAATATCTTGGGTTTCATCGCTATATATGTTTGTCTTTCTACAGAAAAAAAATATATATTAACAAAATCACAAATTTGAGCCGGTGACCTCTGGTTGAGTTGACACAGAATAACCCTATTATTTCAGGGTGAATCAACACTACGCTAACCCTTTCTTCCATTCACTGTCCTAACCAGCTGCGGCACAATATTTTGAGCATCACATTATTTGTCTGTCCTCTCTGAAAGTGAAATACCCCCCCAACACACAACCCCCCCCCCCACCACCCCCCACCCCCCCACCCCCACCACCCCCCCACCCCCCCCCACCCCCCCCCAACCCCAACCCAACCCCAACCCAAACCAAACCCAAACCCAAACCCAAACCACACCCCAACCCCCCCACACCACACCAACAAACCAATCCCCCCAATCCAAACCAACAACCACCACACACACCCCACCAAAAAAAAACACAAACCCCCCCCCCCCCCCCCAACACACCACCCCTAAACACAAAAAACCCCACCCCCCACAACACCCCCCCCCCCCCCCCCCCCCCCAACCACCCCACCCCCCCACACACAACCAAAAACAAAAAAAAAAAAAAACAACCCACCCCCCCCAAAACCACCCACCAACACCAAAACCCCCCAAACCCCCCAAAACCCCCCCCCCCCAAACAAAAACCAACCCCCCCCCCCCCCCCCCCCCCCCCACCCACCCCCCCCCCCCCCCACCCCAAACCCACCCCCCCCCCCCCCCCCCCCCCACCACCCCACACCCCAAACCCCCCCCCCCCCCCCCACACCACCCAAAAACACCCCCCCCCCCACCCCCCCCCCCACAACCCCCCCCCCCCCCCCCCCCCACAGCCCCCACCCCCCCCCCCCCCCCCCCCCCCCCCCCCCCCCCCCCCCCCAACACCCAAAAAACCCCCACACAAACCACACCCCCCCCCCCCCCAAACCACAAACAAAACCCCCCCCCCACCCCCCCCCCAACCCCAACCCACCCCCCACCCACAAACCCCCCCACCACCCCCCCCCCCCCCCCCCCCCCACCCCCCCCCCCCCCCCCCCCCCCCCCCCCCCCCCCCCCCCCCCCCCCCCCCCCCCCCCCCCCCCCCCCAACCAAACCCCCCCCCCCCCCCCCCCCCCCCCCCCCCCCCCCAAAACACAAGTGAAAAAAATACCACAATCAGCCAATCCAAATATATTAATGCTTAAAACACAACTATGCAAACTGGGGTTTGGGGAAAATTAGATTCCAGTGTGAACAAGGCTGATGCAATACAAATAGAAGCAAAGCAACCAATAAAAGTGGTGTGTTGCTTTACTGTGCAGCTGATCAGGACACCATGTTTCTGTCTATTAGAAGAGGAGAAAACACAAACCAGCCTGTATTGTTCTAGAAGTTCTGCTGTATCTGTCTCACTCTGCTCTCTTGTTCAGTAGTAAATGCACTACAGGGAGCTGGACAATACAGAGCTGCCCCATTGTCAAAATCACTACAATGTATATGTTCCCTATGAATGTAAAGAATAAATAAATAAGTAAGTAAGTAAGTTTGGGCAGCTCACTATATTTACCTACTGGAAATCCCCTAAAGCTTGCATTCTAAGGTTTACTTAAAATGCTTACAAATGTAAGTGCCTTTCATAGAAAATAAAATAATAATAACAATAGCAATAACCATATGGAGAAAATAAAACAACAATAAAAAGTTGCTGAAGTTAACAAATCATTACGCTAACAATATATTTACCATTAACTTTAATAATTTCATTAAATGTTTTTTTAATAAAAAAATACTTTGATTATATACTGTAATATAATATTTAAAATTAACTAGCATTTCATGATTTTATTAAAATTATTTTAATGAAAAAATAATTATTTTGATTCAATATAAAAATTAATATAACTGCATTCAATCATTTATGAAATTAGATTTTTTTTATTTGATTACATAATATAATTTAAGAAACTTTGTTTTGATTATGCCATTTATTTATAATATAGAATGTCATGACGTAATGGAACCCTTTTATAAAACAAATTTGATAAATATTATATTTATCATAGCATTAACAATTATTTAATTTGATTATATTAATATATGCATATACTAGCCTTTTTTGGTTTTATGAATAATTATTTTAATAAAACAATTGATTATATTTGATACCATAAAAAAATATCTAGATTAATGAAAACTTTATATTAGTATATGATTATTATATGATTATTATTTTTTTGATTATAATTAAAATTTCAACCAGATTTCATTATATTTTTTTCATGATACACATTGGATTATATAATATGATTCACAATGGCATAATCAGTTACCATACTGTACCTTTTAACACCTGAAATGAAGTATCTCAAAAGTCAAAAAATAAATTTCCATTCATGACATCCTAATTCACATCATAGGGAACTAAGGAGTGGAATGAGACACAGTCATTGACTTAACAGGAGCTAAACAAGCAACTCAATACATCTCAATCCAAGCTCATCCCACAGAACGGTTTCTGATAGTTTGAGCCAGACTGAGGGAACGAGGCGGGTCTTTGTAACCTTTATCTTCATCTAGTCTGTCATTATCAGCTTTGCCAGACTAATATAAAAGTGTGTCACACTGAAATGTCCCACCTCAACACACAGAGGATCTTCAGAGGAGCCAAAGCAAACATTAAATGTCTTGGAAGACAAAGACAGACCGTTTCGGGTCCCAAGTTCTTTGAACACTTGCCAGACCACCTCCAACCAAACCAACAAACATGATTAAAGACCTTCAAGCTGCTTCTGTTGTCACGGCCGGGTTACCCTTTAAAATAATAATAACACCATCTAATGAACACATCAGCTTCATACTGCATAATGAATGAGTTTTCAGACCAAACGCTGCTTAATTATCCCTTCAAGCCAAGATAGATGCAGAGATCCAACTGGGTCCAGGCCAAGAACGAGTCTGCATGTACATTTCGCTTTTGGGGAGGAAAATCTAAGTAATTGATTCAGTCTAATTGAACCAAAGGAATAATTCATCCTAAAATTAACATTCTGTCATTATTTACTCACTTTTGTAAAGTTTCAAACTGTACATGAATTAAAGCAACCCAGTCTCATAAAAATACGTACCTCTGCGTGCATTTCTGCAACATCGTTTTTACGTACCTTACTGCACGTTTCGCCGCAGTTTCAAAGAGAAATGTCCACTGAGTGGCGCTAAAACATGGGTTCAATACGTCAACCCTGGCACGTTTTTATTACGTTGATATAGGTAAGTATGCTGTATTTTTATTACGTTTCTAGGGGTCGTATTGCGGCGATGTCAGAATTCAAAATATCAGGGGATGCGCTAAAAGTTAACGCTCTATCGTGTTGGAAATATGCCCAACACCAAACCCAACCCTAAACCTACTCAATACCCGAAATGCAAAACTGATATAAAAACAAATTTTTTGATGCAACCGTGCCATTTTAACTTCCTTATATGCAGATTTGATTGTTTTGTTGAACCGTAGTTACACGGGATTCAAACGGACTCCTCGCCTATCAAGTATGTCTTCCGTACTCCGGAGACTACCGACAAACCACGTTCTATGAAAAACCCAGTGTATGAACCGGATAATATGTGCGGTGCAACACTCAAAGGCATCAGTTTTCAAACTCCAGCTATAAACAATGTTTTGAGTCACAACATTATGACTCTTCAAGTAATGGGCGAAAAGTACACTATTAATCGAAACTCTGTAAATTATACTCCGTGTGAAAATAATTTAAAATGTGTCAGAGTTTTACTGCCTCTAGTGTTAATTTTTTTGGAAACTGCAGTGATATGTACTTATTGGTACGTATTTCGCGTCTCGCGAAAAACTGCCCCCAGGTACGTATTTGCCATGAGACCAGGTTGAATTTAAGGGATAGTTCACCCAAAAATTAAAATTATCCTTTTATTTACTCACCCTCAAGCCGTCCTAGGTGTACATGACTTTCTTCTTTCAGACAAAGTTGTATTCTCGTGAGACTAGCATATTCTCACCAGAGCTACGTCCTACGTCATCCGCTGGAACACCACTCTCTCGTGTACGCGCATAAGAAGGTTAGCAGAAGATACACTGGATTTTTCTTACACAAATGCATTGCTTCGCTTCAGAAAGCCTTCATTAATCGCGTCGAGCACTTTTTATGATGGATGGATACACTTTATTTTGCTTCAAAATCTCAAACCCCCATTCACTCCCATTATAAAGCTTGTAAGAGCCAGGACATTTTTAAATAGAACTCAGATTGTATTTGTCTGAAAGAAGTAAGTCATATAAACCTCGGATGGCTTGAGGGTGTCATCACGGGGTAAATCATGGGGTAATTTTCTTTTTTGGGTGAACTATCCCTTTAAAGGAGAATTGTTCTTAGCTGTCAAGGTCTAAAAAAATAAAAGGTCGACTGACATGGATTTTTGATGGCCGATATCTTAGAGAGTAAGGTGCCATCACACTATTCAATATTTAATTTAAAGATGGTAAAAATGCATGTGTAACAAGTGTTGAAATTAAATGTATATTTATGTTACATAATATTTACTAAATCGTATCATTTGAAAATGAATAAATATGAAAAAAAAGGAATTTGAACTATGTGCACTCAGACACTGGCATTCTCAGCACTGTCAATATAAAAGTCCCATTAAATTATTTTTTAATTATTTAATGATTTTATAAAATTATTGTTTTGCTATAACAATCATGTATTTTTCTTTGATTGTATAATATAATTATTAACTAGCATTTCATGATTTTATGGAATAATTGATTTATAAATTTTTATTTGGTGATATACAGTATATCGGTGGACCACTGTACACTGTAAAATATATGTAATTTAAATAATTATCCTCAAACACAGTTTCCATGTGGAGTTGCTAACTGGACGTGATCTGGAGTTTACAGCAAGTGGGAAAGAAGCCATAATACATGATCTTTGCCCACATGAACTTTTACTCCATATCCCACTTTCCTCAATTCCAGCTGAGACTCGAGACCCAAATTTAATTTGTCCAAACAAGGTGTTGAAGAAAATTCCCCAAACTAAATGCCACCATATGCCGCAGCTGTGAGGCCGATGAAGGCTTCATTTCAACGTCCAAATCACGTCCTGTTTTGGCAGCCGCTCCTAATTTGCCCACATATATCTGGAATTTCCTCGAGCAAAAGTGAAGGCACATTGAAAGATATACAGAAAAATTTTATAATTTCAATGTTAGTGTTGCTAAAACAATGCTTTTTTTTTAAAAGAAGAGCAATGTAAAACTCAATAATGCTGAGACGTTAAACCCCGTTAAACTCCACGATATCAGCAGCTTTTCCACCTTGTGCTGTAATGGAAATACGCTCTCAAGCAAAGTATTCCATGAGCCACTGATCCACAGCTTTTACAAAACGGACAGACGGCAGCAATTCATCCATCATTCCAATAACCGAACCCTTCTCCACTGAAAGATGCTCTTCATACATACAGACACTCGACCCTGCTGTAATTTAAAGTCCATTTAATGTACATTAACAGCCTTATGAGCATTTTTACAGTTCCCTGCTCAAAGCCCCTTCACCGCTAATGAGGGTCACACACTGCTTGCAGGTGGAGCTGTTTCTGCTAAATGTCAATGGAGGAATATGCTGTTAGCCAGGAACACAGGTGTCCACAATGATACATGCAGGCTATTAAAACCACTATAAGTGGAGGTAAAACTTTATTATGCTTATTTTGTGACTGAATGTCAGGAGTGATATTATGAAAAATTTATGTCATAGGGAGATTTAACATCACCAGATGTGTGGGGACAATCATAACTGGACGATGAGGGAAATTTATTTTAACTGATTAACAAGTTATACAAGGAAGCTGAATTGAAAATTATTCATATGACATACATACATACATACATACATACAGTACACACACACATATAGTCACCCTGTAAGATATTGATACTGGGTAGGCGGTCTTCATGCACAGTTTGTTTTTGGGCATAAAAACTACACACTGTGCCCAGTTAGGGTTCGAAGAGATTGTTGAACCGACCCATGACAAGCCTGAAATAACCAGAAACCATTTAATCAACTAGCAAAAATGATTGCAGTCCTAGTGTTAGAAGCTGTATTTAAATACAGACCAGTGACTTATTTTTAAATTTTTGTTTTGCCAGGCACACCACTATATAACAAATACTTTCAGCTCTATGGAATATTTAGGTCTGTTCCATTTTCTTTGTTACATTTATATGGATTATGTGTAGGATATCAGACCGAATCAGACAATCTAAGATTTGGTGAAAACCGTGGTTTGAGGAACATGATGATCTGAATTCCAACATAAGGCCCAAGACCACAGGATTGTCATAATCAGAACCCTAGCACTGAGTCAGTCTGAAGCAAGCCTAACCACATCATATATCACAGAACAGAGCTTTCAACATTAACCAAAATGAACACCCTGATCATGGAGGGGGAACAGACTCCTGAAGGGTAGGTTGTCAATTTTGGGGTCAAGTAATCAAGATTAAATGGTCAAATTGATGACAGCATGACCCTCACGTGATAGTAAACACAATCACGAGCCCTGTAGATTGACTTCCCCCAACTCTAACAAAGAACAGACTTTCAGAGATTCCTTACATACCTCTTAATCTCTGGTCTTCATACATTCATACATTCACAGAATGGCACGGAAACTGCCTTTCCATGCACCTAAATGATTGTGAGCAACTAATCATTTCTATGCATAACTCCATATTATGTATGTAACCTACATGTGACTTATCAGGTCTTAATTATTTATTGTGTATGTATTTTGAATAATTATTGAATAGTTTAAGAATTGCTATTCTTGTTTAGTATGTGTGTGTTTGAATCTTATTGCTTGAAATGTTTCTTCCAATCAATTATTTGTCAAATGTGTCATATTCTTGTTATAGAAATCATGTACAAAATTATACTCTGCAAGAGCGGAAAAACTCGGACCATGTGCCTGTGAGATAACATGTTGATTTATGAATTGGGAGGAGAAATATACAACAACCCGAGCAAAGACGACATCTAATTGGTTAAAACACCATTTGGGAGGTGTCCAAGGCCCAGTTTAATGACCCAAAATCAGACACCATCAAATCACTCTCGTTTGCGCAATCTTCCGCCCTTTGGTTTGCCTGTAATATGTGTCTAGTCACCGAGTCATAAACACCTTTTGCGGCTCTTTGGGCATCCTGGCTGACACCCAGCTCCTCCAAACCAGGAGGAGAAAAACGCCACCTAGTGCTTCGTCACCTTTACTGTCTAGTGTTCTTATCCTTTAGGTACTTTTCTTTTCCCGGTTATTGTTCTGCGATGTAAGTTTTGCCTAACGCCGTGTCTCCGAGTCCGCCTCGAGTGACGTCTAAAACTTTAACAGACACAGCTCCTCGTCGTGGCAGGGGCGCAACGACCCAACCACTGTCTTCCAAGACCTCCAATTCCAGCCAATCCTCGAGGGCCGCGGGAACCCCCCTGTTTCTTGCATGTACCACCAGCAAGTGAACCCCCCGTACATGCCAACGCAACGCAAGTACGCGGTCCAGATTCTAGCTTAACTGGTGCATTTAATATAAATTTTACCCTCATTGAGGAACTCAATGCGAGGGATAATTAAGTGATTGATGGTTGTTCAGATCTATGCAATTGCACTTATTGCTGTAAACTTGGGATTTCACATTTTCATTCTCTTAAACTAATTATTTCCTCACTTTCTGTTTTTCTGCAACTTGTGTGAATGCGTGTTTATGTGTTAGATTAGTTTATACAGTATGTCTTAGATTTATCCAATAAAGCATTATTTATATTGAAAAGATAAGTATCTCATGTTTTGTGCTCACAAGTTAATGTCTTAAACTGCCGATCCGCTTGTTGACTAGAGCTGGTGCGAATTAAGATGGGAAGTGTTTTTTACATGATATTAATTTTGGATATTAATATCCATTGCAGAGTTGATGTTATGCGGCCTGTTCAATGAATCGCTGGCCGTCTCAGTGATCAGCCGTAAAACAGTGATTCTGTCCAAATTCCTTTTAAAATCTTAAATGATTCCCTTTGAGCTAAATTGACCTGTTTCCCTTACATATGATATCAATTAAAATAAAAATAGCATATATAAATATAATTTAGAAATATATAACATATTCAATGCATAAAACATGTATTATTATATCAATTAAAAGTAAAGATGTCAAATAATTAAATACAATTATACATTGTATTTTTTATGTCAATATACAGCTGTGACACTTGTCTAATTGGCTGAGAAAAAAAATTTATTGTACATATCAGGGAATAATTATGCATAATTATTCAAATTAAAGACACATTTTTTACAAAACTCGAATAAAAATATCTCTTATTCCACTTTTAATCTGAGACAATGGTTATTGTGTTGCTTTTTGTTCACTTTTAATCTAAATATCCTTCATGTTTGTTGAAATCGGTTATCATATCTGGTTCAGCGTTAGAAAGCATACAAAACTTCAATGCATCATCTATAATCAGGCTCATTTTTGGGGGGAAATCTGGGAATTGGAAGAGCAATAGGAAGGGGAAGCGGCTGGTCCACTGCAGATGCACAGATGCTAATTGGAGCATGCCACAGTATTACAGGTAGCAGCTGGTGGCTGGAGTTTGCTCAGGAAGAGCCCGAGGCATCCGTCCATCACTCTACCTCCACCATACCACCCTGTCTGACCTGCTCTCACCGCAACAAGCTACCGAGGCTCAGTTGACGACTGGCCGCTAAAAGCCTGCCGCACCACACTGTGCTCTCCACAATCATGAGCAGAACTGAACCATGCAGAATTAGACCTCAGACTCTGTTGGACTACATCACTGTTGTTATAATGATGACTGAATGTGTCCAACATAATGATCATGTCAGTATGTTTCATCACCAACAACACATTTTTTAAAGATTTTGAAAAAGAGTTTCAAAGTTTGTGACTTACCTATAGATAATGAAAGTGTATGTGAGCGGCTCTGAACAGATGCATTTATTATTCTTATTAAGTAATCAATTAGATAAATTAAAATTCATTACATTAATTTTACCTTATTACTAATATGAGTTCGCTTAACCCTTCGTGGTGAAGTTAAAAACGATTCTTAGCAGGACCCCCCTGAGTGAGGGATTTGGTCTTATTGGATTAAAGGCGACCGTTATTTAGAGACTTCGCCCCTTACTGTTTCCAAAATGGGCATGCTGTACGGTGACACTTCCGTCGCGCACAATAACACTGTATGACGATATGGATTCTCTTTTATTTTTTTTCCTTTTTTTTATTTGCAATATTCACAAACTTTGCATCTCTGTCCAGTGAACAATCGATATTCCGATTAGCACAAAAAAAGAATATTTGAAATGAGTGGGTTTTGGTCTTTGTAAAAAAACCTATTATAAAATGATCTTGATCGTGGATCTTAATGTTATAGCATGGGTGCCGTCCAAGCTGTGATGTTCCCGCAGCAGTTCAGAGAGTCCTTTCAGACGGATTTACAGCACGTGAATGCATCAATTTCTCCTGAAATACAAGTAATAAGTGGCGGTGACTGGTGAAGAATAGAGTGAGACTTATAATAATAGTTAACGTACACTATTTGTATCATATATGTGACTAACCATCATCGCAAATTAAACTGTTGAAGTAGAATATGTTATTGTTGTCATTCCATAGACATAGTGTGATATTTCACAAACTCTAATGTATTGTTTTAAGCTAGTACTTATTGTATTGTAGAATGTCTGAAACTAAAATAGGCATTATGTAAGGTTAAAAAACGCATAGTGTTTGAGGGTGGAATATGACCAGCCATTGTGCACATCGGTCTCTCTCTGCTCGAGCGCCAGCATAAAGCGCAGAAAGCCACAGTTTGCATTTTGCAATGTTTATGGTTACTCAGGCCAGACGATTCTAAATCCCACATATGAGAATGCATTAAATTCAAACTGCAAAATTTCAGCTAAAGTAGAACTGATGTCAGATATACATGATTGGTAGATTTTTTTATTATCTTAGGCTAATATTATTAATCTTAACTACGTATTAAATTTGAGAGACACATTGTCAATTAAATAAATATATCAACATTGAAATACAATATCCTCAATGTTTGTAAGAAGGCAGTTTAAGACAGTCAAAGATATTATTATAATAACATCCTTGAAATTGATCCCAAATCACCAGTGGAGTCTATAAATAAGCTACTAAAAAATCTGGGATTTGTTACTGTCACCCAACTTATGGTCAATAGTGGACTAAACCCACTTTTGGTGGTTAGAAAAGTTTAGATAAAATGTAACCCAACCGTTGGTTTAGTACGGCATGATTTGACCCAGAGTTGGGTGTGAAACAATCCAGCTTTTTTTGTTTATATCGAGTATACAGTGGTGTGAAAAAGTGTTTGTCCCCTTCCTGATTTCTTATTTTTTGCTTGTTTGTCACACTTTGTTTCAGATCATTAAACAAATTTAAATATTATTCAAAGATAACGCAAGTAAACACAACATGCAGTTTTTAAATGAAGGTTTTTATTATTAAGTGAAAACAAAATCCAAAACTACATGGCCCTGTGTGAAGAAGTGTTTGCCCCCCTGGTAAAACTGTGGTTTATCACACCTGAGATAAATTTATCTAGCCACACCCAGGCCTGATTACTACCACAGGGCCTTATGTTCGCGGGAATCAAGATAAGTGGCGTCGTAAATAGACCTGCCATGACAAAGTGAAAGTAAGACCAAAGACGATCCGGTACAAAAGTCAATAGAGACATCCATGTGCGAGGATGCCAAAAAATTCGAAACAAATTAGAAAGAAATAAATTGAGATGCTATCAGTCTGGAAAAGTATATAAGGCATTATCAAAGCTTTGGGACTCCAGAGCTAAGCCACAGTGAGAGCCCTATCACAAGACGACAAAGACCATGGAACAGGTGTGGAAAGGAACACGTCTCAATATTGGCCGGCCGAGCAAAATTATCTCAAGAGCACAGTGACGACTCATCCAAGAGTTCACAAAAGACCCCACAACAACATCCCAAGAACTGCAGGCCTCACTTGCCGCAGTTAAGGTCAGTGTTCATGCCGAGAAGGGGACTCCACCATCAGAAATATGCTGGGAGGGAAATTGGTCCCTGTCATTGCAAGGTCAGACGAAAACCGCTGCTGAGCAAAAAGAACGTAAAGGCTTGTTTCAGTTTTGCCAGAAAACATCTTGATGATCGCCAAGACTTTTGGGAAAATACTCTGTGGACTGACGAGACCAAAGTTGAACTTTTTGGAAGGTGTGTGTCCCATTATGTCTGGCGTAAAAGTAACACTGCATTTCAGAAAAAACATCATACCAACAGTAAAATATGGTGGTGGCAGTGTGATGGTCTGGGCTGTTTTGCTGCTTCAGGACCTGGAAGACTTGATGTGATAAATGAGAGACAGGAATTCTGCTTGTTTAACACAAAATCCTGATGGCGAATAGCCGGCACGGTTGTTTGTGACCTCAAGCTCAAGCTCAAGCGCACTTGGGTTATGCAGCAGGACAATGATCTTAAACACACCAGCAAGTCCACCTCTGATGGCTGAAGAAAAACTAAATGAAGACTTGTGGCCTAGTCAAAGTCCTGACCTGACTCCTATTGAGATGCTGTGGCATGACCAAAGGCGGTTCATGCTCGAAAACCCTACAATGTGGCTGAATTAAAACAATCCTGCAAAGAAGAGTGGACCAAAATTCCCTCACAGCGATGTGAAAGACTCATTGCCATTTATCGCAAAACGCTTGATTGCAGTTGTTGCTGCTAAGGGTGGCCCAAACAGTTTTTAGGTTTAGGGGGCAAACACTTTTTTTCACACAGGGCCATGTAGTTTTTGATTTTGTTTTCCCTTAATAAAAACCTTCATTTAATAACTGCATGTTGTGTTTACTTGTGTTTTCTTTGACTAATATTTAAATTTGTTTTGATGAAAATCTGAAACATTCAAGTGTTGCGCGACATGCAAAAAAAAAAGAAACAGGAAGGGGGCCAACACTTTTTAACACCACTGTAGATTATTTTTGGCAGCTGTTACAGAAACATTTATACAACAGCCTAAATATTCTGATTTGAACTTGAGATTAGATAGCTTCAATATTTGACCACTATTTATGATAATACTTGTTACAATGACACTACTATTCTTATTTCCTGGCCAGGAATATGCAAAAATCAGATCAGGAGTATGATAGTTTGAATGATTACCGATACACACACTGGTCCGTATGTACATCACGTGTTTGCTTCCCTTTAAAAAATGTGATGCAGTGTCTGGGTGCTAGCCGGAACATAGCACTTTTACGTGCCAAAAATGTGCACAGTTGTGTATCACGACATGTACCAATCATATTATATAAAGAATATAACCATAATTTCTTTAATGACGGCCTCAGAAAGATGATTTCTCTCTGATCCATCAGTGCCATATTGCGTATCCTACATGCGATTGAGGTACCCTTCTGCATTCTGTGCTCATAATAAATGTATGTGTCAATTTATTCATCAATATGATGCATTAGGTCACAGTCAGGATGTGAGCTTTGTGAGCAAGAAAAATTGGTTGGTATTCCATCTCATACTGCACGTCGGAGTAGACATAATGGTGCGCGCTGCTTTGCTGTAATCCCCCCCCGCCGCCCCCCCCCCCCTGCCATGGATTGGGGAGGCGCGTGAAACCAGAATCACGACGCTAGACGTCTCTATTAGCGCGGGGGAGCGCGGACAGGTTCAAGAAATCAATTTCGATTGTATTGTTGTTTGTATATGTCATGTTTAGCAAGTATTTTTACTATAGCTGAGGTTTTTAGAAAAAAACATCTATAGTTTTTCACAAATTAGATTTCACCTTTAAATATTTCAATCAATCAATAATCAATCAATCATCACTTCCATGCAAACACCATACTGATTCTGGCACAATAGACCCTCTTGAAATCACAAAGTATCAATTTCTGCACGCGGCAGTGATCATTGCTATAATAACTCATGAATCCTCACAGCCATTGAAAAACCATAATAACGATCCAAAAGAAATGAAAATTTCAACCAGAGCACGCCGAAAACGTCATCACCACAGACCAGTGTTGGGACAAGGTAGTTACTGTAACGGAATTACATATTTAATTACAAAAATAATATAAATGTAATCAGGATAAATTTACGAGTAAAAAACTATCTGTAATTAATTACAGTTATGAAAATTTTAAAGATTCAAAGGGGTATACATCTGAATATTTTCACACACACGAACATACGATTATTAATTGATTTCTTTCCCAAATTGCATTGATTGCTCTAAATATGAGACCCCGATGTTTTCATGAGTTTAGGACATGTTTAGAATATGATAACCTGTGTTATTATCTTATTTGTTTTTTATATAGTCATAAAAAATATGGCTTTTTTTTTAGGATAAACTGTTAAGGAAATTCCTCTTCTTTCCCTGTCCATAGCTAATGCCAAAGATTTGATTTCACAAAACAGTCATCAATAAGCTATTAAACCGATTCTATGGGTATGGTTATTCAAATCATGATAATTATCACCTACAAACCAGTTCTCAAGGGGAGTAAAAAATGGGGTGCTTTTGGTGGAGGATGTACTGTTGAAATCAGTAGAAATCTTAAATTCAGAATCTTCGTTAATGAGTTTTGAGACCTACGTTCGGGTACACTGTCTTAATGTAATTCAAAATTAATTAACATTTGAAAACATTTGTTAGAAATTTAGAAAAGTACTGGCGGGCAAAAGTAAGGCAAGATTGTCAATACAGTGGGTAATGAAAGTAAGTTGAAATCGGTTACACTACTTATTACATGGGTAGCTTGTGATCTGTAACCTATTACATTTCCAAAGTAACCTTCCCAAGACTGGCCACAGAACATGACATCCATAATCCACAGCTTAGATGCACATCATGTCCTTTTCAAGCAGCTAAAACAATATCTCAATGGTTAAATTTGCATTGTAAAGTATTGTAAATCAACCCAGTCAAAAGTTATTTCCATGATCAAGTACAACTATTATCCAGAAAGCAAGCTCCAATTCTTATCTTCTCTGGTCTAGATGTACATTTGAGTGGCTGTGATATCATGAATGGATTGGTTTCAGCTGGAGTGGGGCTTGTCAGAGCTGCCATTGTTTAAATATTAGTTTAATTCCCTATGCATTAGCGTGAGGAATGAGCCGGCATTACTCTTCCCTCTTCCCAGCTCACCTCTATCCCAGCAGGCTTCACAGATGTAATGGTGTGTGTCTCCTCCATCTGAGGCAACTGTCTGTTAGATTTTGATTATTTCACGGACAGTGGGCTTTATTTTCTATGCTAAATATTTCGTGAGAGCGGCGCAATTTCAAGAGGAAGAGAACAACATTATTTCTGTCAGAAAAAATGCGCTGTGCAATACACTGTGTGAATAGATTTTGATGGCTGTGACATTTTGTAACAAATGTGTTTTTGCTGAAAAAAATAAAATAAAATACAGACAGAAACAAATAAAGAAACTAAAAATAAATGGAAACATGCAATACGCTATTTTTCGGCCCCTGGTTTGTTTTGAACCACAGTGACTTCCTCGAAACGCTTCAGCGCGGCTTGTTATCCAATTTGTCAAGAGTTCAAGAGGTATTGCATCTGTCAAAATAAGCTTTTACATCAACAGCTGCCTGAAACAGACCTTGGACTAAAGTAGCACACATCGAGAAGAGCTGCTGGGAATTCTTATTAGACTGCGAGTCTCTGTAATGAACTCCAGGACAGAACAGCATGTGTTCTATTCATGAATGGTGAATGTTATTTTGTGACAAATCATAAAAGCTGTGTCTAACATCACTATGAAATCAAAACTGATAATGTTTAAAAACGTTTTAATACACTAACTGTTAAACGTTTTGGGTTGGTAAGAGCTGTCATTTAATGGCTTCTAAATCTTTTATATCTCATCCGAAAGAGAAAAGAGGAAAAACAACGGCTGCAGTTTTATATATTGATCAACAATACATGTTTGCATTAAATGCTGTTTTCCATGTTTGATCTATGTGTAAAATGATAATCTAGTTTCTGGAGCGTGGTTGGGGGCGATTGCAGCCCCCCTGAATTACTCGCAGTCCTTCATTGTCCACATGATCCTTCAGAATCTTTATATATACGTGGAAGTTTGAATGCTCAAGAAACATTTCTGAGTATTATCAATGTTGAAAACAGCTGTGCTGCTTCATATTTTGTGAAGAATGCATGATAATAGGTGCATTAAAGTTATTTTAATTCTTTGAAAGTTCAAAAGAACAGCGTTTATTTGAAACAGAAATCATTTAACATTATAACTGTCTTTACTGTCACTTTTGATCAATTTAATGCATCCCTGCTGAATAAAAGTATTGATTTATTTAAAAAATCTTTTGTCAGTTTCAGAGACTTTTGTGAACATTTTTAATGATGTCACTAACGAATCATTGAATCGTGGTTTTGAATTGATTCACAAAATTGAATTAAGCTCGTCAACTCTGCTATAAAAATATCTGCTATAAAAATATATCTGTCTTAAGGCTCTCAAGTTGCAAAACAAGCGACGATTGTGCAATGTATCTAATAAATTGAATTAACTAAAAAAATTCAAATGTAATTTAAATAATGTGATATTCACTGTAGATATTTCTCTCTAAATAATCTCTTTTCACAATTCAGTCAATTCCCAATGGAGGAAAAAAATAAACCAAGTTCCGTTCTACATTTTTTTCCCTCATTGAATACTCAGAAACACTTCTTGTGAAGTCAGATGCCTTGGTTACTTATTAACAGTGTATTTTGATAATGAACAAAAAGCATCTTTCAGACTCATCTGAACTGACCCTTGGGTTTAATTTAGTCTCTCAAACTTTAACCCCTCCTGCTTTCTTCAAATCTGTACAGCACCAATAACTTTCTGAAGACGCTGAGGAACATGATCTTGTGTGCATGAACGACTCTGAATGCGTTACCACGGTAATTTCAGTCATCTGTTTGTTTTTAGCAACGGAGATATTTCCTGATGAACTTCCCCTGGGCACGACTGATGCCAAATTTCATCAAGCGTGTAATGATTTTCTTATGTAAACAACAATAAAGGCATCCCACGGGGAGCTTTATTTGTGTAGCTGACACCTTTCCGTGTTGTTTGAGAGCTTGAAACTCGCTCTGCATTACTTGCACATCCTTCAGATCTTCTCCATAGTTCCTTTCCAGGGGGTTTAGATACAGTCGAGCCCCACAGGACACTACAAAGAGCTCTTGAAGGGAAAAGACGCCGCAAATCATAGGTGCATCAAACAATACTGCGACTTTTCAATCCCGGCTGGAAGAAACTCTTCAGGATGAAGCCATTGAAATATTCGTCTTTCCCCTGATGTTTTTTGACACTTGCTTGCAGATGTTCATTGCTTTCTAACTGCTTGGCCGAAGAAACGAGTACAACTAGATTTTTTTTTTATTTTTCCATATTTTTGATGAAAATATGGAAGCCCATTTCTACCATGGGATAAAAAAATAAAAAAGCTAATTGCAACTTTATCTCACAATTCTGACATTGTAAATAGCAATTGCGAGTTTATATATTTCAATTCTGAGAAATAAGGTAATTTGTGACTTTTTAAATATGTTTTATTCAGTGCCAGAAACAGGCTTCCATCATTGAACAAAAAGAAAAAAGCAAAGAACAACAGGTAAAAGTACGCTTCACAACAAGCGAACTGCTATACTTTCAGATCTTCTACAGCACACAAATCAAACAAGATTTACAAAGAAAAAGGAAGCGTGTGGAACAAGGAAGATCCACATTGTTTGAAGAATTGTGTTCCAATCAATCGGAAAGCTAATTTCCTTTCAAAACAAATTTTGGTGGATTCTCAGTACATTGTTTTACTCTTTCAAATCGGGATATCAAAAGTCCATATAGTATATACCAATTCATACTGAAATATTTTATTTTTTTCACAAATGAAAATGAGGTTGTGAGGGGAAAATAGTATAATCTGTTCAAGAGGTTAAACAACACTAAACACTAAATATGCACTAACGTTGAAAAATGTGGGGTCATTCTACTATTTTAATTAATCAGGGATTCATTAAAATTATCAAATAAATACATGTACAGTGCAGTCAGAAACTGCAGTACTTCACAAATACAAGCTTTTCTGAAGATCCCAGATTTGATAAAAATTGCATCTATAACAGTTTTTACACTGGCAATTCAAAAGGTGTAATGTCCGTAATATCGTTATATGTAAGGTATTTTTGATTTTAGTAGATTTGTTTTTAAAACACAGCTATACGTATTATTCACCCTATTTAAGGCATTGGCTGTTCTTTAAATCTCTTGTTTGTGTTAGGTGTTTGTTTTTTATGGTGGTGAACAAAATTGCCTTAAAACACAATTGAGCCTTTAGAAACTCTAATAAAAACACACAAACAAAAAAACAGAATTAGCTTGAGCTCTTACACATGCATAAAGTTAGCGTGAGTAGCAAATATGCAAATTCAGCAGATCTCTCTCAAAAGCTATAGAAGAATAAGTTTTATATTACATTAAAGGGGGAAAAAAAAGAAAAGCTCTCTACGGCTACATGAAGATTTTTAAGAATGACAAGTTAACCTAGATCCACAGCTGATGCGCGTTAATCCTTAGACTAAAGTGTGATTTACAACCCAAAAACCGTGCGTGGGTGGAAAGAAAAAGCGCATTCATAATAAATTAATTTGATCATGTACAGCCAAAGACATTGAAAGATGACCCAAGACTGAGGAAAACAATTTCAATGATTACAAGACAGAACACTAGACAAGTAAGGCCTTCGTGAATGTGGGAAGCATCTTACCCAAATGGACACTCGTGACCAAGAATAATATAAAAGGCGCACATTGACAACATTTTTTAAAATTTGAATTGTGGGTAGACCTGTGGAGTTTTTCTAGAAGAAATTTTTTGGTGCATGTGATCAAACTGGAACTTTCGACCCATGGATCATTGGTATGGCCTGATAAGCAAAAACGCCCAAAGCTATAAACAAAAGCCACACCTCTCGGCATGGGGATCAAAACTGTTTAAGGTGGACTAAATCCTGTTAACAGTGTTTTACTGTTGCGTAGGTGTTGACTCGTGACCGTTATTGAGGGACATCGTGATGCAGTCTTTGAAGTATCAGGCATTTTGGCAAGAAGTGGGTGATGCCTCTGAGTGCAAAGAATAGGAGCTGAATGTCGATGGACTCGTCCTTCAGAGACAGGCCATCGCAAAGTATACCATCCAGGAATCTACTTATACTTTGGTTCATAGGACAGATCCCTAATAATATAGCTATGAGTGGGCCTAAGAATTCACAAGAAGCTCCAGATTAACTCCATTGAAACTAATATTGGTTGGGATTGACTAATTTGTTAAAAAGGGAAAATTAAACCAAGATTTCATTGCTCCTGAAGCTTTTTACGAAGGTTCGAAAGGAGTGATCAACCAAACGGTGGCAAAGTATAGAGGTTGACATAAGCGCTCATACAAAATCACTTATAGGCAGGCAACGTTATATTGGTGGTTTTAATGAATACCAATCTGCGACACAATTTTACTTTTGGGGGTTTGAATATTTTGAACAGTGAGGTGGTAGAGCAATTTGATTTTTATCATTATTTCTACAATTTACATTCTCAGAATCACTCAATGTGTATTAAGAAACTGTGTCTAGTGGTTCATTGATTAATTGTTTTCATAAAATGTTGTTTTCGGCAGCAAAATATCTTGCAGGTCAAGGGGGCTGACTAATTTTTACATTTGCAGTCAAAATTAGTCAGTATAATGTTTTAATTCATTATAAGTTAGTATAATGAATTACATATATTCAAATTATTTTATTTGTAATCATATTTTTTCAAACATTAAAGTTTTTTATATTGTATTTTTTAACAAGTAAATACACCTTATAGAGTTTTTCACAACACTGTCACAAGTGACGCACAGTAATGACAGAGTAAGGCTTTCAATGGCCAAACTGTAGACTGTAATTATTATATTTTATAATTACACTATTTTAGTTTTACTAATTTACTCTACAAAACAGAGAAATTTAAACACAATCATATAGTTACCTATACAACTGTTTTTTGTGACACTAACACAAGTTTCTGCAGCACACCTGAGCACCTGTAGAGATCTGTCAGTCAATTAAATGCACCGTGTTTGGTTATGATGAAGCTCTCTGAATATTACAAGCCATCAGAATGCGTTTTCAGCGCTAATCAGAGTGAAACCTCCTGCCAGTCTTTGTGTTTTCAGCTTGATCACTGTTTGGTGTCGCTCCGTCCCTGATAACAAATGAGTGTTACGCCATTAAGCCTCTCCAGCAGATGAACAGCACTTTTCAAATGCACATCCTGTGATCTGTCACGGACAATCCATGACCCAGCAATATCAACAGACGGCTTATCAAAGGCCGTAATCCCTTAAAGCACAGCTCTGATAATGAACGCCTCCTGCACTCGGATCTATCGTGAAACAAAACATCTTCTCTGACCCCGTGGTCTTCGTCTCGGTTCATTTCCCCATCTGACACGAGCCGGTCACAAGCATACGCTGTGCTTTTGATGCCGGTGTCTCGACCAGACTGATTCTGTCATCATTTACTCAACCTCATGTTGATCTAAAATCCTATGACTTGTGTTAGATAGATAATAGATAGTAGCTAAGGCTGTCAAACATTAAAAAGGACAAAAAAGCACCATAAAAGCATTACAAAATTAGTTGATACAACTTTTCAGCCTGGAAAAACCAGTAACATTTTGATGGTGAACACCATGGCTATGATGGTCCACCAGCATGACCAGCATGGAAATTCAAGTACTATTACACGTATCCTTTACTTCAATCTTCTCGTCTGTAAAGTTTATATTTCTGCAGTAATCCTGTCCTATACATTACTGTTACTGGCAGGCAGCTGATTGAAACGTGACCATCTCACCGAACCCTGCCTAGGGCTCAAATGCTTTTCTCAGCAGCGTCAGCGCCACCGTATATGAGAGTTTAAGAGGAGCTGGAGGGCTTTCCACTGACTTCATGTATTTCACACTTGGATGCTTACAGAAGCTTACAGAAGTCAAATTCACTGCGGCCACGCTTGCATCCAGCTTTAATCTGTCGCAGAGAAGTGATGGAAAGTTTAAGCCCCTAGAAACTAAAGACGGGCTTCTTCGAACCCTGTTTGAGAGGCTTAAAACAATCCTTTTGTTAGGCTGAATAGATTATATTAATGGTATCTGCATGACGGCCATTTAAGTTTAGTATGACAGCTATTAAAACAGTACAATACTTGTGTTTGTTCTCATTTAACCACGTCTATACTATAATAAACAATAAAAAAACAAGAGGATAACGTTAATTATATTCATATTATATTTTATAATTATAATAACATATAATTTAACCCTTCTAGTTTAAAACAAAACTATTTAATACTTTAGTTTGTTTTATAATATACTATTCTTATTAAATATATTAGTTATATTTTTATTATTATATAGATAATTACAAATAATCTAAAAGATTATTATTATCGTTGTTGTCGTCGTCGCTGCTGTAGTTATTTATTTTTAAATAATATTTTAATAAGAAATAAAAAAATAAAACAAAGAGCACATGGAAACTTAAACTCCTGTTTCTCCTGACATATCTCATATATAACTCCTCTAGATTTCAGAAGAATCTCAACAATCTCAAATTGTGCTCAGATTTGCCAAGAAATAAGTCCTCAATCAAAGGTTTCAAAAAGAACACATTCTTCCAAGATCAAATAGTCTAAGCTGCTATCATGTAGGAATTTTCTGCACCAATTCTCTTGAGAATTCTTAAATTTTCAAACTTCTGCAAAGATTCTTTAAAGGCACTTTAGGAGAAACATCTCAGAAAAAAAACTTGATACTTCACGTGAAAACTCTGGAGGCATGAGAGAGCAGATCAATACAATTGCACAATTTCTCACAGTCACAATATATAAGAAGGATCTTTTCTTCAAATATTACACTATGGCAGAGAGTAATGGGCCGGCATTCCTCAGCGTATCTCTGGAGAAGAGCTGAATTAAAGCTGCAATATGTTCGAATGGCATCAGATGAAAACAAAGCACTCTCATTCCAGCAGCGAGATGAAGCAGCGGCATATGCCTCATAGCCACTCGAGAAATAAAAAAAAACAAACAAGATACACATACACATCAATGCACACACGCACATTGATCACATTTTAGAAATAGTCTTGAGACTCTGCAGCCAATCAGGTGGAGCATGTTGACATATTGCTCATTTTGTAACATTTATGTTATGTAATAACATAATTTCTTCTTAATTTTCAACCCTTTCCCTTCAACCACGTCTCACCCTATAATGAATTGACCTACATGTCTTTAAATATCCCATTTCACCACACTACAAAAGTGAAACGTGCATTTGACTGGCTCTAAAGCAGTATTACAGGTTAAACATGCACCTGTAGCACATAACATGGATTTCACAGCTACAGTATTGCTAGTAAGAGGCAGAGAAACAAGCTGTGCATGTGTGACCCACTCCGTCATTTTGACTTTTTGCACTGAATTAAAAAGGAAAATCTCACTATTTAATAATACACTTCTTAATTATTTATTTTGATGCCTTGAACAGTTGTTGAGATAGCTGTCATAAAAAAACATTGAGATTGCCTAGAAAGTACATTTTGTCATTACTGAGCTAGGATAAAATATAAATATTAATAAAAATATAGGCAAAAAAATCAATAAATAAATAAAAAGACCAAGCACAATGACAAAAACTATAAACATTAAAAGTAAAACTAAAAAGCAAACTGGAAATAAGTATCAAAAACTAAAAAAAAAAAAAAAAAAACTATAAAGTAAATAAAAATTCATAAAATAAAGCTATTCTAATATTAATAAACTTCTATCGTAATAATATATAAATAGCACTAAACTAACACATACATACAATACAAATATATAATATGTAATATTTATATCCAATTTTGTATTACACTTTATAAGTTTCACTGCATCTTCCAACTGATCAAAACAACATTTATTGTTTGAATTTCTTGACAAAACTGGTAGTTCAATAGCTTTGTTTTGTCAAAAGTAACATAAAACATGAACAGCCTCAAATGACTATTGCCACTTCCAACTTGAAATGACAGAGCACATCATCAATATTCTTGGTCAGTTAATATGCTAAAGATATGTTAAAAGATCTGCTGAAAGATAAATGTAGAAGTTTTTTGGAGTACATTTTACAAGAAAAGATATATATTTTTCTTTTTCCTTCAGTTTCACATTGTGATACTTGATATTTCCTTGTTATTTACTAGCATTTTCTGAGTGAAAACTATCTCAAAGTGAATCTTACACCTTTTTTGTTTCTTTGTTTTTTGTCAGTGTAATAGTATCAACATTTAGCAGTGTAGATCTCAAAGCTGCAAACAAAGCCTCAAAACTGTAATCCCAACATCTTGGGAGTTGTATTTAACCCAGGCTATTCCTTCCTTCAAGTCTGGCCTTCACAGCGTGGTTAAACACAGACAGGACTTGTTGTGAACAAATCACCAGCGACAGCAGCACAGGAACTGAGCGGCCCCGAGCTGCTTTAATGAAGTCTCGTGAGCAGCGAGTCTCAGAGGAACATCTTACCCTTAAAGCTGTGCCGAGTGGCCCTTCACACCGCTTTATACTCCCTCTCCACTGCCGACAGGACTATACAAAGCTATTCTGCAATCACTTGAAATCCCCCACTGCCTAATTAGACACCTCTGTACCTCCAGCACAACTAAAATGGACTTCAATACTGCTTGTTTTTATTGCACTAATACCTCTGATACATGTAGTGAACCTATATATAAACACACAGAACACAATTACATCAGAGAGTGGGACAAATAAATAATAATCACTGGAACACAATTTATTCAACAGGTGGCTCAACAGTGTTTGATTTATAGTCCGTGATATGCATATCAATGCATAATAATGAAAATGCTTTCATTTCATGAAAAGACAATAGTTTATTTATTCTTATATTCATTTCAATTTTAGTTAATGTTAACTAAACAACATTAAAAAGGAAAGTCTCACTTTTTAATGATATAATTATGATGTTTCTCCAAATAGTGGCTGTCAAAAAAGAGAGGGAGACAAACAAATCATTTCATTTTATAATGAAATAGCATTTGTTAATCTTAGTTAATGTTAATTTCAATATTTATTCTAATTAGCCACAAAAGGTTTCATTTTGCATTAAATACTGAAACTTTTGGTGGCACTTTAAAGGGGTCATATGATGCTGCTAAACAGGACATTATTTTGTGTATTTGGTGTAATGAAATGTGTTTATGCGGTTTAAGGTTCAAAAAACGCATTCTTTTCCACATACTGTACATTATTGTTTCTCCTCTATGCGCCTTTCTGAAACGCGTCGATTTTTACACAGCTCATCGTTTGAATGCAAGGTGTGCTGTGATTGGCCAGCTATCCAGTGCGTTGTGATTGGCCGAATACCTCAAGCGTGTGACGGAAATGTTACGCCACTTACCATACTGTGATGCCGTGTCCCGGAGCGACGAGACAAATACATTAAAACCCATTATAAACGAGGCATTTGTTGCATCCAGTGGGGACATAATTACGGATTATAATGACTTATACTGTCTTTTTATGCGTTGCATCGTTCTGCATAAACATAAAACCATGTCTGCATTTGTGATCGGAGAAATGACAAACAACAAGTGCTACTCTACACTGCTCAAAACTCGAGTTTGAATCATCAGTGGCAAATTATTTAAATATGAAAACATACTTACAGTCTGTGAGTCAGAACAGCCGGCATTGTAGTCTACTCTCCGAGGATCAGGAAACAGTCCTCCATAAAATGTTCTGGACACTTCTGAATATTTGGGTTGAACTGTTCTGAACAGTGTTGTAATACAACTTACCACTGATTTCTAGTCGTGTCCTCTTTTGGAGGACCAAACAAAGCAGTTTCACTTTCACAATGAAAACCTCTTCAACATGGCAGCTGCGGCAACAGCAAGAATTAAAGTTATGACTTCTTTCTTTGCGTGAACATTCGGGTGGCGTTATGCAAACCTTCCCACATCGTGACGTAGATATGTGGGGGCGTGTTTAAACGAGGCGTTTTAGGAGGGCGTGGACGAGTCTTAACTTTTACAAAGAATATCTCTTTGGGTTTGAGACTTTAGTCTTTGCAACTTTAGGGATCTTATCTATGCACAAACAGCTTGTTACACTCCAAAGGGAAAGGAAAACTTGAAATTGCATCATATGACCCCTTTAAAACTAGTTTCCATTTGTTAACATTATACTAGGAAAAACATTTTCTACAATTGTAAATAAAGACTATTAGAGTACGTTTTACAAGAAAATTCAGCAATGTGATCTCATGAGAATTCTTTGTATTTTACATAAAATGTGGTTCTACAAAATGTACATTTACTTACATCTGCAGACACTAAAATGTACAGTAATTATGTATTTGCAGCATCTAAATGTACAATACTGACGTATTGACGACACCTAAAACATATTTTACATACGAACAACTTTACAGACTTACAAATTAATCCTTATGATATTGAAATTGCAGCATTAACATTTTATTATATTGTTGTGAGTTGTCATATCAATGGCAATTATGTTTGTAATTGCATTATGAAATTAAGTTTACTCATTTACTAAATATGAAATTATAACATTTCGTTCTGTTCTGTGTGATTTCTGATGCCAACTCATTTCGAAGAATACATAATGTTAAACAACACAAAACTACACTTTAAACCATGAAAGTGAATAACATTTCTGCAATCGTTTAAAATTCAAAATATCGCTGGAAAATTAACAAGATTTTTTTTTTCAGTGTAGTTAACATGAACTAAGAATGAAAATACAAGACTTAATTAATCTCAATGTCAACTTCAACATTTCCTAATACACTATTAAAATCATAAACATCATTAACATAAGTTAATATTATTAAATAGGCCTGAGCTAATATTAGCGATGAACAAATGTATTTTTATTAATTAACGCTAACAAAGATTTAATACTGTAACAAATGTATTGCTATTTGTTAGTTAGGTAATGCTTTAATTGACATTAACTAATGGGACCTTATGGAAAAGTGTAGAAATTATAAGACGTATATATAATTATACATTTTCAGTATCTCAACAACAATAGAAAAGTAGATGTAGAGGTCAAATGGCTTTGGACACACAATGTACATGAACATACAGCAGAAATCGGGCCTCAACCAATTTAGGAAGCACGTTTTTCCCAACATAATTTACTGACATTCATTACAGACAAGATATTCATGTGCAATACAGCTTCTCTGATCAAATCAACTGAACTCACTGAAGGGAAATAAAACATGATTGCTACAATACTGAATCACATGGCTGAGTCTGAAATAAAGCAAGCCCTATTCACACAGTGACATCATGAAGAAAAATTAATTTTAAAGTTTTAAACACATTTTTGGCCTCACAATTTAATTTAAATGTTCCTTCAGTGTGACAAATTAATTTTTAAAACTACAAACATTTCACGAGGTTTTTCAATTAATTTGAGTTCATAAAATCTACATGAATGGTAAATAAAAAGTGAAAATGCTGTTTAAAGTGGCATGTTTTAATATGTCACACTACAGGACATTTAAGTAATTCAACTATTTCCACACAATGTTTCTAACAGATTCCCATATAGGCCTATTAGAAGGCATGGCACACAATTAAAGCTTCAACTTTACTCATTAATGTTGGAGATGCGTCACAGAACAAACAAATAAAAATCACAACTTCAGTTAATTGTATGGCATTAAACCTCTTTTAGCTTACCAGCTTAAAAATTCCTTTACTTTCTGTTTGGAGACTGCCTGTTTAGAGATGATCTATTGGACTCAAATCATTAAATTGAGCTTTTGTTTGTTTGTTTTCATTCATTCGGAATAAAAGTATTAATTTCTTTCACAAAAGAATGCTTTCACTGACTCTAAACTTTTGAACAGTAGTGTTAGTGACACTTAAAAATGTATGAAAGTCAATGTATTAAATAACACATAAATGCTACAGGATCTTTTCTCTTTACTTTTCTTCATCGTGACTTTTAATCAACTGATGATTTGGTGATTTTTTAGTGCTTGGAAAGAATAACCGTGTTTATCTTAAATTACACTTTTTTTTCTATAATTCAATGACATTGAGTTTCCAAATGGGTCAAAGACGAAAAGGAGTTTAAGCATCAAAACAATAAAAGTCCAATACAGATTTAAATGTTGTGTTCATACATTAGAATTGTTCAATTTTATTTTGTTCTGAAAAAAAAAAAAAAGACCATCATACATTTTTACCATGAAAAAAAAATGTCAGTCGGTAAAACAATGGTATGTTCATGCTGTTTCAATTTTACATTCAGTAAATACAGTATATCTGTTACTCTGAATGGTGATGGAACAGTATTTCAAACATTATTTTGACATTTTATTTTTCACAAAAGTTATCTGAAACCGTAAACACTTTACTTGCATTTAATATGCTTTTTATGTATATAAAATCACTTTTGTAAATTTAATTTGTTGCAAACACCAAAATGGGACATCTCGTCTTTGACCCAAAATACTTTTGGAAGCCAATATAAGAGTGTCCCGTGGCCCTCTTGGCCTCTGAAGCCCTGGTGGTGTTTCAGCATCATGAGTGAAGAAAGTCTCTCTTTGGCTCTGGATCTTTCTCTCTGTATCTCTCACTCCTACACAGGTGTGTTTGGAGGTGCTTGCTAAAGGCCAAGCCTTACTGAGAGACTGACTGGCGTGTAATGAAGTGCCTGACAAATGATTTGGCCGAGCAGAGGAGCACTAGAGGAGCAGCTCGCTATGAACCAGCGCTCCGCTGTCAGTCCGAGCTCTTTGGATGGAGCCCATCTCGCTTCTGTCTCCACTGCATCTCTTCATTGTTTTTCTGACCCATCGCTGTCAGACTTGAAAACGCTCACAGGTTTCTCTCTCTCTTCACTGAAGATGATTTCTTCACAATGAACACCACTGTCAGCCCACCGTCTTTTGCAAAGACATTCTGATTTTTAAACTTGCAGCATTGCTTTTGATAAAGCAGACAAGAATATAAAATAGATTGGGGAGAGTGTGTACTTTTATTTGTCTAGGCATTGAGAAATAAGATGTAAAACAAATAAACCTAATTATATGAGGATCAAATTGAGAAGCATTTATCATAAAATAATAGAAATATGAAACATATAATTATTTATCAGGTTCTTATCACTAAAAGCAAACTGAAATTATATACTGTATATATATATTATATATATATAATATATATATATATATGTAAACAAAGCTATATAAAGTTTGGTCATTCATTAATAATATTGCCATAGTTTTATGTACTAGCAAGTTGTCATTATCGTGTGTAATATACACTATATTTTTAGACCTAGATACATTTGTTCTGACATGCACTGTAATTAATTTCACCTGCCATGTAGAAAATTCACTTGAATAATTTTTCACATGTGCATCTCTCAGTCAGTCATGTACAGAACTGGCTCTTTCTACATTAGGGGTGTACTTTAGGGTGTATTTTCTAAAAATGTGTTAACTGAGACCCTCATATTGTTGTGTCAGGTCAATACTACTAAATATCACAAACCTTAAAGCTTGGCGAAATTGCTGTTTCAAAGTTCAACACTGCAGACAACCAATGCTGCATAAAAAATAAACAATAAGTGATTTACTGCAGGCCAGCTTTATTAATGCAGGCAAACGCATCGTCCAAGGGGAGACTTCCAAAAATTACCCATAAATGCGAGTTGGCAAGGTTGTGCAGCAGACAGGCTATAAAATGTAGCTTGAACAAATCTGCATCTAAAGGCCAAGTACCACACGGTTTACAAGTCAAAGCTGCATTTGTCAAAGCCCCTGTGATTAATGTGATGCTCTGTGTTCAGAAATGAAACCTCAATCGCCTGTACTTTGTCAAAATCTCACCAACTCTATATGCTTGTGTCATTTTACTGTTAATACGTAATTTTCACAATGCACAAACAATAAAAAAAAAAAAAAACGTCATACTAAACACCAAGCAGATATTTACATTGTATTGCCCATGCCCATGCCCATGCAGAATTTGCTGCAAGCTTGTTTCTATGCAGTTGCTAGGTTTTACTAGAAGGATGCAGGTTTCATGTAATATTTCATAATATTACTGTATATTTTCATCAAATAAATGCAGGCTTAGGGACAGTTTGGAGACAGCTCAGTCTGTCTGAGCATTTTTAAATGAGCACTTTTATCAGACAACCAAGTTGGACATTTTTGAAAATAAGGCATTCAATAACTGACTAATAACCTTTTAATTACTATTAAAGTGAATTACTGAACCTAAACCTACGGAGCCTGATAAAAATGCTAATTTAAAAGAAAAATAATCTCTCAGACAAACTTCAAGGTTTTTGCATCTGAAGTCTTCACACACATACATAAATGCAGCCTATATGTAATATTTTATTTATTCATTTGTGTATTTATTTATTTCGAGTTTTTTGTGTGTGTGTCTGTGTGTGTGTGTGTGTGTGTGTGTGTGTGTGTTTGTGTGTGTGTGTGTTTGTACACTTTCTTTCCAAATAAATTACAATGTATGATGCCTTAGAAAATACACTAATTGTACACTTCCTTAAACAACAAGGTTTAATTAATTTCAGGTTTGTTCAAATCCTTATCCTAACTAGTAAAGTGGTCATATGATGTGATTTCAATGTTTCCTTTCTCTTTGGCGTGTTACAAGCTGATTGGGCATAGATAAGATCCCTGAAGTTGCAACACCTAAATTCTCAAACCAAAGAGATATTCTTTATCAAAAGTTAGATTCTGCCACGCCCCCCTAAAACGGCTCGTTTTCTAACATGCCCCCACATATCTACCTCACTATGTGGAAATATTTGCATAATGCCGCCCAAATGTGCATGCAAAGAAAGAAGGCGTGGTTTCAGTAACCGCAGTTAGTGTTGACGCAGCCATGTCAGGGATACTCTGTGTTTTTCTAGGTGAAAGCAAAAGCACTTTAATTGGCCTTCCGGAAGTAGATGCATTTAGGAATCTTTAAGAATTACTTACAACAGAACAGCAATGCATTTTAATGGACGACCGTTTCGTGAACCTATGAGAGGAGGTAATTCTGACTTTGCTAAGACAATCTGGCGCATCTGAATCAGCTACTGTTTTGTTATTAAATGAAGTATTTGCTATTGACTGTTCAAATACAGAGTTTTGCGCATCGTGTGTGTGTGTGTGTGCACGCGTGCGTGTGTGTGAGAGAGAGAGAGAGAGAGAGAGAGAGGAACACACGTGGAGTCAGCTGTCTTAACCGTGGCGTGTGTACTGCACACACATACCAGCTTCATCACTTTGTCTGTCATGCGACTCTGTCCCCCTTTCGGGCTCTGTCTTTGCATTTATTTTGAAAGATGAAGTTTGCTATTATGGAAAGGTGGTGTTACATTTCCGACGCGTGCTTGCAGTGTTCGGCCAATCACAATGCACTGGGTCAGCTGCCAATCAGAGCAGACTGCTCTTGCGGAAGGAGGGACTTTGAAGAAAACGAAGTGTTTGAGAGAGGCGGGGCATAGAGGACCTACAATAATGTACAGTATTTGAAAAATAATGTGTTTTTTGAACATTAAAGCATGTCAACATATTCTGTTACACCAAATACACAAAATAATGATCTTTCAAAAAAGCATCATATGACCCCTTTAAACACTGTAGTAATAGTGATGCTCGCCTTGATCTAGAGTCGTCCTTGACATCAGCTATTTTACAGAACATCACAGTTAACAAAGTCAGACTGCTGAAAAACAAACAAGCAGAAGAAAATAAGAGTTTGTAGGAAGAAAAAAAAACACCACCACAACAACAGTCCCAGATGATGCTGACAGTGACTACAAGCCCTGCAAGCACCGCTAGAATAATGTGGTGTTGGTTTTCTTGCTGCTCCGGGGGAGACGGCGAGGCAAGAAAGCAATGCTATCAGCATCTCCCGTCTGACAGGGAAAAACAAAGCGTCGGGTTTTCACCTCGCCCACGCTTCCAAACACCTTATGTCTGAGCTACAACTTCCTGTAGCAGTCAATTTCCACAGTATTAATGCCTTCATTACGTCCTGTGCATCTGAACACTCTCCAGGGCGCCATTTGGCTCGCCTCTTTAATGCAGCTCACCTTCCAAGCGCTATTAATCATATTCAGCCATTCTATGGCAAAAAAGCTGTCCAAATAAATAAATTATGTAAATTGACTTTTTGTGAGCTTTGGCTATTTAGTAAAAACATGTTTTAGAGCTTTATTAATGTTGAATTTATTAATGCTTGTGTGATGGAGCATCCTCTGAAGGGATATACACTACTGCCACCATCTAATCCGGATCTGTGTATACAGCACCTGATGTGCTCATGTTGGTATATCTAATTAGCAGTAATTAAGTGCTTTCTACATCCTCTCTCCTTCGGGGCAGCAGCTAGTTTGCAGCATATTTGTGCTCGGGTTATTTAGGAGATGTAAAGAAAAAACAATTATGCTTGTCGTAGCTCACGGTGAATCTGAATTTCAGTTTATTACTGTCTCACATGTCAGATATTTGCACATGCAGTTGCTTGAAATCATTATTGTTCCAATAAATGACAGCGTTTAGATAAAAAGTAAACATTAAGAAACTCTGACAAGGCATAACAAATATTTTGGTGAACTGTAACTCTACAAGCAAGTCAACATTTTGAATTTGGCCACACTGTTTAATCAGAGGTGATTGGAAAAAAATTAAAATAAAATCGTACTGACCATGAAACTGCATCATTTTAAAAGTAATACATTTATTCAGCAAGGATGCATTCATTTATGCAAAGTAACAGACATTTATAATGTTACAAAAGATTTATGTTTCTAATAAAAGCTGTTCTTTTGAATTTTCTATTCATCAAAGAATCCTGAAAAATAAAATGAATCAGTTTTCACAAAAATATATAGCGGCGCAACTGTATTGAACACTTATTTATACTGTTTCTTGAGCAAATCAGCATATTTGAATGATTTCAGAATGATCATGTGACACTGAAGACTGGAGTAATGATGCTGAAAATTCAGCTTTGCAAACAAAGGAATAAACTACATATTAAAATATATGACTATAGAAATCAGTTATTTTAAATTGTAATATTATTTCACAATCTTACTTTTTTACTGTATCTTTTTATCAAATAAATGCAGCCTTGGTTAGCAGAAGAGTTATTTCTTTTAAAATACTAACCCAATAACAAAAATTACTAGCCAACTTACTAGCACTTATTGCACAACTTAATATTAAAGAGGATGTCATGCATTTTATGCATTCTGATGTCATGCATTCTGACTTATTTACACTGTTCAAGAGTTGGATTCTCATGCAAATCATGAAAGTCTCAAAAAATGAGTTGGACGTATGACAGAGTATTTCTGTGCCAAATACACTCCTTCAGGGTTCGTGTAAGTTTCAGAAAGTTTTTTTTATTTTTAAGTATGGCCCTGTATGATGTCATAAAGGACAGAATTCCTTGTATGGGCACTTCTCCCTGAAGAACACGCGCACACAGTAAACAGAGCCAGAGCAAGAGCAGCCCATCAACGTGCTTCATTCGGGTTACGGAAGTCATCGGCAGCGCTGCACAGGACTTGCTCAAGAAGGATTTGCCATTTTGTTTTTAGACCACAAAATCAACAATGTCACCAAAAAAGTGTGATTTTCATTGTGAGGGAAAGATGACCTTGTTCAGCTTCCCAACGAACCCAGTGTTAAGGGAACAGTGGATACACTTTATTTCTCTGGGGCAGCAACATTGTGCAAGTGTGTTTGTTTGTTCCCGGCATTTAGGTGACCAATGTTTTATAAACAAATTAAATAAAATGTAAGTCAATTTAACTGAGGTCGATTAACGCGGATACGCGTTTTGAGGCATCTTCTCCTGATCACACCGAAAATAACTTAAATTACACTTTCAGTTTTGATCTTACAGATAAGAGCAATACATCAGTCAAATCTGTAAAGGGTCTACTTTTATTTGTATACACACATAACAACAGAACTTTGTGCATTTATAAAATAAAGAAAACAACCGGGGTGTGCTGTCTGCCACCTTGGTCTGCGTGATTTTTATTTAGAAACGCGTCATTAAAATGATCTGTAACTCAGCAAATACTCAACAAAGAGACATGAGAGAGATATCTATAGAAAGCTTGACATGTCTACTATTAAACTAAGCAAGTCTTATCGAAAGCAAATATTCTGTGATAAAGTAATCCATATGAAACCAACGCGATGTCCAGTTTTTCACATACTCCCTTCATTATCTCTATGCGACACGCCCACAAGAGACGCGGAGTAAGGCGCTGAGCGCTATTGATATTATACTCATCCACGTGAAGCGCGGCGTGTAAACGCCCACATCACAGCAAACAGAGCAGCAAGACCTCAAGTTTAACTGTTCGCGTCGCGCTGAGAGGAATAAGACTGAATTCACCTCAAGAAGCTTTGGATTACCTCAGGAAAAACATGAGTAAGTCTTTTTTATTAACCTACTTGTATTAGTTTTCACATAACTTGTACACATTTTACTAGTTAGACTTTCTCCAAACTATAATTCCTGACTAAATGTATAATCAAGTGAAACATTATGAAGTTTCATTCACAGCATCTAAATGTCACGATGCCAGGATGTTTTTTTATGTTCTATAACAGACAGAAATATGATATAAAAGTAATATGAGTTATAATGTTACTAGCCTAATGTCAGTAAGAATGATTAGTCAAAACTTTACTGTGATAGGATATTCTCTGTTCACAAATATAGCTATATATGTTTATAATTATAGTTTTTGGATTGTATAGGCCTACATGCAAAGCATGCTTGTGTTTATGAATGTAACTAAGCTTCTGTTCATGAAGATCTGCTCTGGTGTAAATATTTTGAATGTGTTATACCCGTATCTTATGGAGTAATGACGCTGAAATGTTTGAAACTGTTTTAATTTTCGTTTAGGACTGTGGCTGCACCACCGGCATCTTGCTCAAGAAAGGCACACACATGTCGTTCAGTTTTGAGTTCGCTGGAAAATCACACTGAGTAAGTGCACAGTATAGTAATTGTATTATTCCTAGAATATGTGGTAATATTATTTGTGGTTGATAGTGTTAAAATGTTAGAATAGGCATTGTTTTCTCATGAAGTATGCATACTATACTAAGGTACTGTGGGGAATACACCACTCTTGCATTCACCTGCATCTCTCATAAGAAGGGGGCATTCGTTCAGTTTTCAACTCCATTCAGATTTTTAGAGTAAGTGTGCATTCACTATTTTAGAGATGTTACTTTCATTTGATTTAGTTACTTCGTGGTAAAATATGTTTGCTATGTGGTAATTGTGTTCTTTGTTTAGATAAATTAGTACTAGTATCAGTGAACATCATAATAATGTTAATAATGTAGTTTGTGTAAACAGCATGCTTGCTTTTTTATTTCAGATGTGAGAATAACAGTGCAAAAGAACCTGTTGCAAAGAGAGCCAAAGCAAATAAGTGTTAGTGGGCAGCATATTATTTGTCAAAACCAGCTCTCTGCTTTGATTGATATTCTTTTCATTTTTATCTTTGTCAGGGAAAAAAAGTAAACAAACCTACTGATATTTATGTTTTATGAATCATTTTATTAAGCACGTTACTTTACCGAAGGCTACCAGGAACGCTACATAATTAAGTTTAATAAATTTACAATATTCATTATTAATCATATGCCTAATATTTGATGAAAATTGCTTTGTTAATAGTTTATTGTCCCTTCACATTGACAGTTACAAATCACATTACATGAATCACGTCAATATAGGACTATTTTCAATTAAAAACGGTGAAATTAGACAAGTTTATTAATTTGTATTCCTGATTATTTTGTCAGTCGTTTAACATTTCTATCATAAAACAGGTGACAAATATGAAATGGTTGGCTACTTACATCTTATCTCACACTTTATGGGTGCTAACTGAAGCGATGCATTGAAATTCTCAATATTGTAACGAATCAGCTCATGACAGGAAATATGAATAATTAACCATAACTAGTTATAATTAACTATTCATATATTAGATCCACTGTAGATATTTAACTGACCACTCAGAGTCAACTGTCTTGTCAATTCTAAGAACGTTGACTGTCTGGTTAAGGGAAATAACTTTCTTACTGTATAATTCTACAAAAGCTTGTAGCGTAAATTTGCATGATTAGTGACTCTGGTTATGAGCAAATAATAAACACGTCAAGTGAACAAGTAAGGTTTTATTAACTACATACACTTAAACTAGTCTAACATACTACATAAATACTTAAACTAGTCTAACATACTACATTAACACATAAACTGGTCTAACATACACACACACACACACACACACACACACACATACAGTTGGTATAGGAAAGGGTTAAAGTTTAACTCAGTACAGAAAGAGGCATAAGGAATGAATTTTATGGAACCATTTGCATATTCAGCAGATCTACACCTGGGGATACGTTAGGTTCTTAGTTCAAACACACCTTGTAAAAATGTGTAACTGATACTTAATGCATCAATTAATAAGACTAAGTTTTGATACTTGCGAGTCTCGGCTGTCTGAAAGATATTCCTGATGCAATCTTAAGGCCCAAAATCTTGCTGAAGTTGGTTGATGAGAAAGAACCAGCTTGATTCAGAGTCTCTTGATGAATGGAAAGGACTAGGCCGAAGAAAGGCCTGGCACACTTTTTTGGTATCCTGAAGCGTTTTCTCACCTCTTCATCTTAGTCATCTGACCAAACCACCGACTCGACTGGTCACATGAAGTGTGGCCTTTAAGGTCGGAGAAGATCCCCCGCCTTTCAAGATGGGCTTGTCCAATGAGAGGGATGGAAATTTCCTAGCGGGAGGTGGCTATTGCTGGAGGGTTTACGACTCTTTGTTCTCTAAGCATGGTAATTTGTAAATGGACTTAAATCGAAATTATTAATGATTCTCAGGGCCCTAATATATATATTGCCTATGTACCAATATTATATACACGCTTGTTTCGATCATAAGAAGGGGAATTCATAGATACTAAACACGGTATATGTAAGGTTATATGAATGAGTGGTTTATTGTAAGCATGAATAAAATAGTCTATAATACAACAGATAGTAATACAAAACACAATAATATACACAATGGCCTGAAGAAAAAGGGTGTTCATTCAAAGAAGGTTTTCCAATGAATTAATTAGTAGAAAAGTCAATTCCTTGTGGATTTTCCTTATGGGCAATGATTGGTATCCCACTCACATTACTGGGGGGTCATAAACCATGATATCATGAATTATTTGTCATGGTGCCCAAGGCCTGGTGTCAGACATCCTGGCATCCAGTTTATTGAGTGAGCGGACTGTGACGATTTGTTAATCTAATGAATAATTGATTTGTTAAATCAAATTAAAATTAGTGTGTCAGATTGGTCGAGACGCTACACTAATGCCGCGTCTGTGACAGAAACCGGCCTACTTTGATTTGATTGTTCCATCTAAATATTTTTCTGACTTGAGGAGTGGTGACTGTCACCGTAACAGACAGCTGAGGCAACTCAGATGAGGAGCTTGGTTTAATCTTGGTGCTGTGCGATATCTTTGCAGCACCAAAAGAAGAGTTATTTCGGTAACGCTTTAGATTACAACCCGCAAAGAACTACATAAGTATACTGAATTTATGGTGTACGTTTCTGTAATTATAGTGTACCTATAAAGAACGTACGTCTAGGTATAAGGGAATAATATGTTACGTTTGGGTAATAAGGGGGTAACAACCAGATATGCAACCTGCAAAGAACTGCGTAAGTAAACTGGTTACAGTGTAACTTTTTTGTAATTGTAGTGTGCCTATTCAGTACCTCCGTTTAGGTATAAGGCAATAATATAAGTTTGGGGAATAAAGGGGTAACAACCTGTAAAATTACAAATCATTTATACTGTAAGTATTTTTAAACAAAGAGGTACCTATTGTAATATTACGTGGTATGTATGGCCTGAACAACAATCTTATGTTTGGGAATGATTTAGAAAGACGATATACTTTTTATAATTTTATATTGGCATTTTATTATAGGCGTATAGGTATTTTTTATTATGGGGTACACCTTCTATTATTAAAGGATGGACATGATGGAGATTACTGAACAACAAAACTGGACATCTAGTGAAATGAGTTAATGAGTTTCTGCTATGATTTATAATTCACGAGTCTACTGACTTTATGAAAGCTTATTCGTCGATTTCAGCAACTTCACACAAGCAACTTCTCAACACCACTATCACCAAATAACTTTGCATGATATACCATCAAGGTTCAATGCAGCTTAAAACAAACTTACCTCTTTCCAGCTGTTTACTGAAAAAATACATGATACAATATTTGTATTTCAGTGGATGTATACTGTGGTGTTTTATAGCAAAATTAAAAAAAAATGTAGAGGGTTTAATTTGGCCATTGAACAATTAAATTAAAACTAGTGCAATATTTTTCTCTGTAATTACTGTGCAAATATACACTTGTTCTGTGTTTAAGTCCAACTTGTTCCTCCATTGTTCCATGTAGTTACAGGGTAAATACAACATTTGCGGGCTGTAAATTAAAGTGGTGCTTGTTCCCCCCTTGTTCCATGTAGTTACAGGATAAATACAACATTTGCGGGCTGTAAATTAAAGTGGTGCTTTGTTCCCCCCTTGTTCCATGTAGTTACAGGGTAAATACAACATTTGCGGGCTGTAAATTAAAGTGGTGACTTGTTCCCCCCTTGTTCCATGTAGTTACAGGGTAAGTGGCTACATCAAATTGCTTTGAAACGATTGTTTATACATTAGGTCATTCATACATACATACATTATATATCAGGTAATGTATCAATAAACATGGTGGACTGTTTTATTTAATTCAAATATTGTTTGCAATTTACTATAGGCCTACTGCCAGGTTAAATGAACTCAATGTTTTTTTTAAATTTAAAATCACACACAATGACAACAGTAACAACACAGGCAACAGATAGCCTAATAAAAGATTAAAATTTATTACACCAGTTCAGAAAAAAAGCAAAGCAACTCCATACTTATACAGCTTATAGTTAAACCAAATTCTTTTGAAAAGCTTGTTTAAGAATAAATAGATTTTGTTTAATTTGTTCATGAATGTTTTTCACACACTGACAAAGTTAAACTATTATGGCCAAACCATCATGCCAATAAACACACAGTAATAAACACTGAAATTCAAGATTAAACTGTGTATTACAGCTAACGGGGGCTGCTGATTTTCCCGGCTTTTGTGTTACCGTTTGGATCCCGTCCTTTATGTACCATTTTGCTAATTGGGCCTTTCGCACCGCTTTAGTTCCAGAGCTAAACGTATGGTACTAAAGTACTGGGACGATTTTGCACAAACTATTTCCCAGTACCATTTAAAGGGTTGCATCCACTGACAGCGTATGTAAGACGGTCGACACACGTGACATCATTTGTGCACGGCATTCAACAACGGAAACAAAGAACTACGTTTAACAACAGGAGGATGGAGGACGCTGTGATCGGAGAGGTGTTTTTGTTTTCTCGCGGGTTTCACAATAATGGACATTGAAAGTCGACGTCTACGTAAAGCGATTGAAAGAACGGGAAGGAGGACTAAGAATCTCCAACGACCACTGGCAGTGCTACATTTGCTACAAGTGTCTGCACTTAAGCGTCTGTCCATCTATCGCTGTTCTACATACTTGCGAAATAAGTTGACACAATGTTTACAGTATGTTTACACAGCATTTTAAATCATGGTGGGTGAGGGCGTTTTTATACGCGTTTGGCCAATCAATGTCTACTTACGTCACGATTAGTACCAGTTGTGCTGGTTAGACCCTTCTCCGGAGTAGTAGCTAATTTAGTTCTCAAAAAAGGCTGTCCGGTACTAAAATCGCACCCAGTTCCGGCGGTGCAAAAACGCCAAAAAGTGGGTAGTTCCAAAATTAGTTCTGGTACTATGAAAAGGTTCCCGCGGTGCGAAAGGCCCTAATGTTAGTTCAGTTCCCAGTTTTACCGCTCATCAGTCGCTGCTCAATGTTGTGAGAACGTACCTCCACATTCATAACCCAGCAACGTCGGGTTACTTATTACTGATATCAACCCAAATTGGGTCAAATCAAGCCAGCTTCCTAAACCAACAGTCTCAACTGAGCGTTTGGATTGAAACAATTACCAGCGAGTTTTATATGTGTAGGCTACAAAAAAGTACACAGTGTATGTTTTTGCTAAATCGCTTGCAAATATAAGATTGTTGTTAGGTCATACATACCACGTAATATTAGAATAGGTACCCCTTAGTTTCAAAATACTTACAGTAGAAATAATTTGTAATTTTACAGATTATTACTCCTTTATTCCCCAAACTTCGCATATTGTTTCCTTATACCTACACGGAGGTACTGAATAGGTACACTGTAATTACAAAAAAAGTTACACTGTAACTTCAGTATACTTACATAGTTATTTGCGGGTTGTAATCTAAAGCGTTACCGTTATTTCCATATTAGGCAATAATTTCACAAACTACACCTCGGAAAAATACAGACGTCCGGACCTCGGTGACCTCATAGATTGCTAAGGCCATGCACAGAGTGCAGACGATCACTACGCAAAAACTTTGCACACTTGTGACTCTTTAGCTCTGCCCACGACACGCCTCCATAGCTCGACTGTTTTCGGAGAGAAGCGTAAAGCTGTATCTGTCTTTTATAAATCTGATCAACTAAGTTCTTCAGAATATGAGGATACATACTACTTCTATAGGTACCCAAGATACCATGAGAGTGGCAAAAATGTTTGTTATATCCCGTGTTACCCCTTTAAGCAATCATAATAGTATAGCCGACTTACTGTTAGCACAAATTGGGCTACGGAGCCACACGTAGGTACTGATAGGTACAACTGTATTACCAAACAGTTATGCTGTAAATTTGTTTACTTACACAGACATTGCTGGTGTACTAAAGCGTTTACCGTTATTCCATATTAGGCATAATTTCACAACTACACCTCGGAACAATAACAGACGCCGGCAAACCTCTTTTGCCCCATAGATTGCCTAAGCGCCATGCACAGAGTGCAGAGATCACTACGCAAAACTTTGCACCCATGTGTGACTCTTTAGCTCCGCCCACGGCGCGCTTCCAGGAGCTCGGCTTTTTCCAGAGAGTATCGTAAAGCTGTATCTTTCTTTTATAAATCTGATAAAACTAAAGATTCTTCAGAGATATGAAGGATACAATACTACTCTATAGGTACCCAAGATTAACATGAGATTGGCAAAAAAATGTGTGTTATATCCCCTTTAAGCAATCATAATAGTAATAGCCGCTTCTGTTAAGCACAATTTACTACCACTCCTTTTATTTTCTTAATTGCCAAGCTTTTTAAAAAGTTTTTGTTTACCAGCATGTGGCATTTACAATAGCGAGACTACATTTTTGACCTTTAGACTGACGATAATCACATCTGTAACTCAGTGAACAACATGATAGAATAGATTAATCTATAAATATTCTTCTGTTTCTGTGAACATCGCTGGAGGCTCTTGTAGGAGGATTTCCCAGAAGTCCTTACATCAAGCAACTGCCAGACTACAGCTTTCTGCCACATTATATACAGGCCCTGAGCTAATATTAGATTTCTCTATTGCCACTGATGATGAGAGGGAAAAATACAATTAAATCAAATGAAAACATATACTTTTGGAATTAAATGGGTTCTCGTTTCTATAATAAACTATGGAGGCCTTAAAGGGTCAGTTCACAGAGAACAAGTGATAATTCTGTCATCATTAACCACCACTCATGGTCCGTTCAACCTTCTTTCTTTCTTTTTTTTTTTGAAAAAAAAGAGATATGTCATATAATTGTGTTATTTTATTTTATTTTCATTTAGTTTTAGTTATTTTCGTATATAAAATATAAATATTAGATGAAAATTAGAAATGCTGCCTTTTCAACTAACTGAAATAAAATAAGTTTATTTTTTTATATTTGATTTCATTTTACTTAACCTTACCCGTATCCCACCTCAATATCAGCAAAAGTGTTTTGCAATACAATATGAACACAATAAGTACATTGTACTTATTTTCTGATGCAAGTACTTAGTAGTTAAGGCCACTTAATATAAAGTGGGACCTAATCATAAAAATATTCCTCTGATGTATTCAAGCAATGCTCTGTTTCCTCACCTGGTGCTGATGACAGCGGCAGCATTATTCAATCTTCTCACATAAATTAGCTTTTTTTTTTTCTTCAAGTTCTCTCTTTATACCTCTGTTCACCCCCTAACTGGCACAATGTTAGCAAAGCGCACTGTGTTTGCGCAGGTCTGTGTTCCATAATGAATGCAAATGGATGTCGTTCAATACGCCGGTGCTGGACAAACAGGCCAAACGCATACACAACACTGATCAAAGCCTTTTGCACAAGCTCCTGACATTTAGAGGCCAAGATTTTCATTAAGCAGTGTGATTAAACGACAGACAGAGACACAAAGAGAGACAGAAGTGAGGAGTAAAGCAGAGAGACAGGAACAGACAGATGGGATCAACAGTGCTGCCCTAGACACAGGTGGATGTGATATTAAACATGGAACCGTGTCGAAGATCCAGCTGAACATGTGAGAAATGCCAATGATATGACAGAAGAACCTTCCTCCAGGAAAAAAAGTCCATTTAGTGTCTGTCAAACTGTCCTAGACTCTAATAAAGTAGTGGTAGTGGTAGACGTGGGCGGTTTGGACAGAATATCTCACAGCTCAAGTAATTCTATATAACACTAACTTGTGTATATTTCACAACATAAGTAAAACATTTTCTGGAAATATAATGACAACATGTAAGGAATAATTGATGATGATCCATTGAATTATTTGAAAAATAATGCACACCTCAGGTCATTCATTATTCCGCTTATAATAGAGTTAATTTTCTTCAAAAACAGCACCGATGTTGCCTACTCACTTGTGGAATTCATGTAGCTTTTAAGTTGCTAAAATATTTTACTGATAAAATAATCAGAGTAGCGCTAACAAGCGTATGTAAGGGAGAGAGAGCGGGAGATATTCATTTGCTTGGTCAGTGTTGTTGTGGGTTTTGGTTATGTAGCTGTTTTAGGCTATGTAAGGACCTTTGGAATACCTGAAATCGTTTGGCGAAGGTGATCTGGACACGTAATGTTGTGAAGAACTGCCTGGAACTACGTTCGCTGTGCGTTTCCCTGAAAATAAATTGCACAACCTTATAAAATGATCGTCCAACCAATCAGATTCAAGCATTTTCAACAGCCCTAGTACAATACGGACTAATTGACGACGGGCCACTGAATTGTTATAAAATAATGCCACCCGAGGTGGTGAAGCGGCCCTGCATCTTGCAATGTTGATTTAAAAATACAATAACCTCTTATACAGCTTGTACAAGTTTTTTATTTAAATTTATTTTTACAAACTTAAGATTTGTTTCTATTATCATATGTACACTTTAAATGCACTGCACGGAAAAAAATTGTCCTAGAAACTATTTTCATTCAGAAATTTCTAGTAAATTTCACAATTCATTACAAAGTGATCTTTGTTTTATTTACTTCAAAATGTATATTTTTTATAGTGTATCAAAAAATCAAAAGCTGTCAAATGTCAAGCAGTTCTTATTTTGCATTTTCCGTTTTCATTCCGTTTTTAGTAAATTTGCTGTTTTTTGTCATTTCCATTACTTTGTTATTTATTATTATATTTTTATTTATGTTATTTATTTATCTATATTGATTTTATTCATTTGTATTATGGCTTTATCAAGTTAAACTAAACTAAAATGAGAAATGTTGCCTCTGCAACTAACTGAAATAAAATATGTTTACTTTTTCATATTTTATTTTATCTTAAATAAGTTTTAAGTGTTCAAAATTTACCATTTAGCTTATGATCTTCAAAGGAGTGCAAAAGGTGGAAATCAGGATAAGGCATAAAATAATGTAAGAGAGTAACAAACGATAAATTAATAAATAAAATGAGTTAGAAATGTTTTAATTTATATTAACTTGCAATACAGATGAAAAAAGGTAAGAGTAATAACAATTTGGTATGTAAATAAATGCAAGAAAGAAGTTAGAAGATATCAAACATGTTTGATATTTTAAGCCAATTTTAGAACACATTGTTTTCATTGCACACATCTCTAGCCCAAGGTGACCTTTTTGGGTAGTTTTGTTGTAATCGGAACAACTTTAGGTAAAGTCTGGTAATGTGTGATCCTCAACCGTGTAGTGTATGATGGCCAGTGTCTCTTAAGATTTTAAAAGTTGTGTAGTGTATTTCAGCCTTTATGTGAACGTTAGAGGAGCATTACATTTTATCATTTTGAAACGTTTGAAAACGTATTTCTAAAAACATACCAATAACATCATAAGGATGTTCCCGAGAGCATTGTTCTAAGAATATTTCCTTTCAATATTATAAGAATGTATATTAAATATTAATATAATAACATTCCATAAACATTACTTTAAGAGTATTTTTCTTATTAAAAAGGTCCCTTTTTAGATGGGAACCAAAATGTTTGAGGAAAGTAACATTGAAAGCTGAAGATAAATAGGAATAAGCATATAAACACAGACAATACAAGGCAAATCCTGTTGATTTCAAATATCTATTCTTGATGAAGCTTGTGTAATGCTATGTAACTCTTCCCAGATGACCTCTGTGTTGTCAGGCAGCGATTTACCCGTTGAACGCTCACCACACAAACAACAGCCTGTTGAGAGCTCAGATGAGCTCATGAGAGGAGCAACAATCAGATATGTGTGATTAATCAGCCAAATGATTTATCTGAGGACAAAAGCCTTACTTTACCTGTGTGTGTGTGTGTGTGTGTGTGTTTTCCAATGGTATTTCTCAATACGTGTAGCTTAAATGTTTGTGCTTTTGACTAACAGAGTTTCATTGGATTTGTCTGTTTGATTTTGGGCCGAAGCTGGAAAATCTACTCTCATGATTTGGGAATTGTATGATCCGTATTTTGTGGAATGTTCTCACACACCCATGAATCTGATGTGACATTGATATACTGTTGAGCGGGGAGTGACTGGGGAGTGATTTAATTTATTTTGCTTGAATGTCTGCATTTAGTTTGCTCTAAGTGTCTCAAACTTTGATATGGTATTCCCAAATGTGTTTACTTCAAATTAATCTTGCTCTGAAATCAACGACTTATCCTTAAATTGTGTAAATGAATGTCAATTACAAATAATGCTGTTGGTTTTTGTTTTATAAATCTTTATATTTTGAACTCCAAAGGTTGTTTCTCATGTTTGAGCGATTTCACTCCTTTACCTCATTTCTGATTGGTTAAATGTTAATGTAAATGTATACAAAGTTAGTATTAATGACAGGATGATAGAAATTATAGGAAAAACACTGGATAAATAGTGGCAGAATAAGATGAACTCTTCACAAACTTATGTTCAGAATTACATTTGGTCAGGTACATCACACAAAAAAAGTGTGTAAATGTCATTGCATTAGATAATAAAACAATTACACCAAATGTAATCTCTGCAGATAAAATATGCTACTGCTTTTCTCAGCAATCAGTCCATTTATTTATAATTTTTTTCTCGTTGAAAACTGGTTAAATCAGCCTCCAAGCCTGGCAAAGCTGGTTTAGCTGATTGGCCACATAGCTAGTCTCCGAGACTGGCAAGTCCCAAAAACTAAATCTAAATTAGACCAGTTTAACCATTTCTGCTCAATGTGTTTGAATCAGCTAGTGTTTGGGTGATTTTTAGTGCATGCAAACTAATAAAATGTACCGAAACTAAAAAAGTTAGACAAATGTCCAACTAAACGGTTTCAGGAAAAAAAAATGTTCAGACGATGTATAAATAATGTTTTTGTGCTAACATTTTGAGAACATTATTAACTAGATAACTTTGAACGAACGTTCTATTCATTTTACTGGAAGAATATTTGCTCATAACTTTGGAAGAACCTTCCCAGAACATTAACCCATCTAAATTAGACCAGCTGAACCATCTTATTGGTTAGCTGAGAGCAACAAACCACCATGGACTAGTTTACAAAGGGCATTTCATCCAATCAAGAGTCATTATGGCTCAATGTATTTGAATCAGCTGTTTGTCACGGGACCGTCAGGAAAGCCCACCGTGGAACAAAGGGTTTGGGTCCAAATGCAGGCTTTATTTAACTGCTGGGGAAAACAAAGTAAAAACAGAAAACAAACAGAGCTGAGACTCTGAGACACCGGCTGAGAACGGATACAGCAATCACTGACACAAAACATTAATCATCCGCCCCGAGTGGCGTGGGGAAGGCGCCTAAATAGTCCTCGTGACGGGCCACAGCTGTGTGAGAGTGAGTGTGTGCACAGGTGTGTGGAGTGCAGGTGATGGAGTCCCGGATGGGCGACAGCTGTGTGTGTGTGTGAGTGGGTGCCCAGGTGTGTGGTGTCAAGGTGACGGAGAAAGAGTCCGGGAGGATGGGAGATGGCGACCTCTGGTGGGGAGAGGGAGAACACCAGACGCCAGACCCTGACAGGACCCCCCCCCTAAGGAACGGCTTCCAGACGTTCCAGAGCGCCCCCCCCCCCCCAGGGGAACGGCCCAGCGGGGATGGAGTAGGGGAGGGATGGGGGGCCCAGGGCCGTGTGGTAGCGGGGGACCTGGGGACTCGGGCAGAGCCGGCGGGCTGGGGACCCAGGGCAGAACCAGCGGCCAACACAGCGGTGTGTGTGGAGCCTTGTACGCGGGCACCGCCGCTTCGGGAACATCGTGAGCGGACACCGCCAGCTCGGGAACATCGTGAGCGGACACCGCCAGCTCGGGAACATCGTGAGCGGACCCCGCCAGCTCGGGAACATCGTGAGCGGACCCCGCCAGCTCGGGAACATCGTGAACATCGTGAGCGGACACCGCCGCCTCGGGAACATCGTGAACATCGTGAGCGGACACCGCCACCTCGGGAACATCGTGAGCGGACACCGCCAGATCGGGAACATCGTGATAGCGGACACCGCCACCTCGGGGGCACTGTGAGCGGACACCGCCGCTTCTGGATCTTTGTGAGCGGACACCGCCGCCTCGGGGACATCGTGAGCGGACACCGCCGCCTCCGGGACATCGTGAGCGGGCACCGCCGCCTCCGGGACATCGTGAGCTGGCACCGCCGCCTCCGGGACATCGTGAGCTGGCACCGCCGCCTCCGGGACATCGTGAGCTGGCACCGCCGCCTCCGGGACATCGTGAGCGGGCACCGCCGCCTCCGGGACATCGTGAGCGGGCACCGCCGCCTCCGGGACATCGTGAGCGGGCACCGCCGCCTCCGGGACATCGTGCGCGGGCACCGCCGCCTCCGGGACATCGTGCGCGGGCACCGCCGCCTCCGGGACATCGTGCGTGGGAACATCGTGCGCGGGCACTGTCGCCCCGGAGACATCGTGCGCGGGAACATCGAGCGCGGGCACCGCCGCCTCGGGGAATCGTGGCGGGGAAGTGGGAAAAATCGTGGGGCGGGGCAATGCGCCTCCGGGGACATCGGTGAGCGGGCACCGCGCCCTCCGGACATCATGTGCGCGCGGCACCACCGCCTCCGGGAACGTGCGCTGGGGGAACATCTGGCGGGGTCACGGTCGCCTCGGAGGACATCTGTTAGCGCGTGGGCACAGCCGTGCGCGGGCACGTCGCCTTCGGAGAACAGAGTGGCTTATTGGGGCACACGTGAGTGGGCACCGCCGCTTCGGGGGAACAAAAAAGCGGCCACCGCTGCCTCTGGGACTCTGCAAGCAGACCACACCTCTCGCACCGACATCAGCGGAGGTTCCTGCACACTGCGTACCAGCCCGCGATGCTCCAGGAACGGGCGGGAGGTACCGGGTGCAGCAGACGAGGTCCGTGATGACCCTGGGATGGCCGCCTCTGGAGAACTGTGACCAGGCTCTGCAGCCAGCTCCATCCTGATAGCTGAGCCACTCAACTGCAGAGCCAGGTTGACGTAGACCTCCAGCGCCTCCTCGGGGTGCCAGAATGGCATAAGGGACTTGAATGGCTCGGCTAGGCCACCCCAGAAACAGACCAGTGAGCAGGTCCTCTCTGTCGCTGACCGGCGAGCCACTCCCACGAAGTCCCTGGCGTAATCCTCAATGCACCGGTCTCCCTGGTGGACATTGAGGAATCTTCCTGCTGGACCCATGTTTGGCGGATTATTCTGTCACGGCGCGGTCAGGAAAGCACACCGTGTAAACAATGGGTTTGGGTCCAAATGCAGGCTTTATTCGTACTGCTGGGGAAAACAAAGTAAAAACAGAAAACAAACAGAGCTGAGACTCTGAGACACCGGCTGAGAACGGATACAGCAATCACTGACACAAAACATTAATCATCCGCCCCGAGTGGCGTGGGGAAGGCGCCTAAATAGTCCTCGTGACGGGCCACAGCTGTGTGAGAGTGAGTGTGTGCACAGGTGTGTGAAGTGCAGGTGATGGAGTCCCGGATGGGCAACAGCTGTGTGTGTGTGAGTGTGTGCCCAGGTGTGTGGTGTCAAGGTGACGGAGAAAGAGTCCGGGAGGATGGGAGATGGCGACCTCTGGTGGTGAGAGGGAGAACACCAGACGCCAGCCCCTGACACTGGGTCTTTTGGTGTTTGTTTAGAACAGGATAAAGCAATTCTCACAAGTCATGCACATAACTATAAAAAAAGTGTGTGGAGGAAATTTTATTTTTATCCGAAAAATTATCATTATTATTGGTTTTATTTGGTTCACTATACTAAAGAATGTTCTTTAGACTGTCTCTGAGTGCTTCAGTTTGGTACAGTATGCTTGAGTTTTTGATGAGCTGAGAGATAACAGGAAATCTGTTTGATGTGTGTATGTGCAAGACAAGTGTGAGACGAGAAATGCTATTTTTTACCTAGCTTCTTAGAAGATGGTTTGCATTAAAGCACATCTAGGGGACCTAGTTGGACAACTGAAATGGACTCATAATTTGAGTATACATTATGATTGGTTGAGATAGAAGAATCCTGATTGGGTATAAATACTTAAGTTAAGATAGTTTCTCTTTTTCACAATCTATAGCAACACTGAATGGCTTGCAATTGAAGTAAAATTATTGCAAGAAAATAAATCTTTAAAAGACTTTTGTCTCATACCTTTATTGAAATAGAAAATTGCCACGACAAGTGTTTGAGCTATCTTTTATTCAAACAAAATGGAACTGCTTCGGTATTTTGTATTTTACATTTAAATGATATTCTAGTTTTGGTCTCAAATATATACAGATTTATAATATGCAATGGAAGTTCACATGGATATCATCTTCAAATCAATGACTTCTTCAACTCCTCCAAGTACAACTTTGTGCATACTGAAATATGCATGAATTTAACAGTTAAACACAAATAAAGCCCATTATGAGCTCAATAACATTTTACATCAATTTCTGTGAATGTAACATAATTTCATCTTTTCCAGCTGAAAACTTGTTAAATCAGTCTTCCAGTTTAGCGATGCTGTTTAGCAGGTTTAGTTAATCGGCCACATAGTCTCCAATCCTGGCATGTGCCAAAAACCAACAAACCACCTTAGACTGGATGTTTTGTCCAATCATGAGTCATTTTTGTTCAGTGTCTTTTGCTCAATGATATTTAGCACATGTATGAAGTCAGTTCTCCTCAAGTTCATCACATTCACTATAAACGAAAGTGCTTGAGCTGTCTTTCACTCTAATAAAATACCAAAGCAAGTGGTATATAATTATTTATAATTATTTATGAAATTTACTAGCAATTTCTGAGTAAAAATGGTTTTAAATTAAATCCCACATCAACATATTTTAGTGCATGACACACACAGAATCAACAGTCACTGCAGTGTCAGGGTAAGTATCTGAAAGCACTACAACTTCAGATTATTTACAATTAATTTAAGGCCATTTCTTTTGTCAACACAAAACTGATTTGAATTTGCGTTCCATGCGTATTCTTGCATTAGCTACTGTATGCTGTTATATTATAGATCATCGATGCAACAGCAGGAATACATACGTATAGATGTGCAACAACATCAACAACAGACATGCATGCTGCTCACAGAGATTGAGCCCTTGGAGATCAACCATAAGACAACACGCTCACAGGTGAGACCACAGGGAAAAGACAAAATAATCTTAATTTAGAAATACACAAAACACTTCATGTAGACACATCCCACAGGTCCATTTCAGCGCTTCTGTAGCCAAAGTCCCCAATATTCAAGCATTCCTGCATTATACACCACCAAACTTTTGCCTAAATCAATCTGCATGCTTTTTTTATTAGGAAAGGACTGTCCAAAATCTCAACATCATAATCACAACCATCTACATCAGGCTACGCCTGCCATCAGAACGAGCAACAAATGTCATTTTAAGCCAAATGGAACTCTTGTGTGGGATCAAACACATTATGACCGCATTACATTATCCTTTCAAACATGCTCTCTTCTGCATTATGTCCCTACCACAGTAATCAGCTTTTGCTAGGTGAAGCCTTCAAATGTGATCACTTCACAACAGATAACAAAGAGAGAGAGAGAGAGAGAGGAGAGAGAGAGAGGAGAGAGAGAGAGAGAGAGAGAGAGAGAGAAGCCTATCTATGCCACAGCAAGGGGAGTTGAATTAAGTACACTATGGCCTGAAGGACTTCATAAATCCAATGCTAAACAGGGGTGCATCCTACTGAGTGAGTAGGGCCACCTACTGGGGCTGTTTATATTGCATGAGTGAGTTTTCATTTCAAACAGAGCTGCAAAACTCTTACAACATGGGTAAAACTCCATTTTTTTATGAGGGGTGATGATGCAAAATTACATTGCTAAGATTCATATTAAATCATTTATATTAAAACTGAGGAGGAAAAAAGTTGCATTTACTATAAAGTTGGTGGTGGTATGTTACTTAAGAGTTACTGTAAGTTTATCTTTCTGCTGTGGTTTTCTGAAACATTTTCAGTCAATTTCAGAAGAAAATCTTAGTTTTACTAATTTAGATCTGTATTGATTTTACAGGATTTCTGCAGATGTATTTAGTCAATGTGCAAAAAGTTTTACAAAAGTTTGACATGCAAATGAACCTAAAATTATATGTACATTAATATTATCGTTTTAAGCTGAATGCAATTGTAGTTTGGCCTCAAAATTGCACATTTTTAGCTATATGTAAGGATTAGCAATGATAGTTTATATGGAAATCATCTGTAAATCATCAACACCACATCAAAATAAAACTTATTTTTTTGTTGTGCATGCATAAGTTTAATAACAAGCACCAATAACATGCATTTCTGTTAATGTGATAGCTAAATTACCTCATGATGCCTATATATCCATAAATACTGAAGGCAACACTGGTATGAAAAGTTTTCAAAGCTCAAGTCACCAAATCCTTGAATTAATGAGCTTAGATTTTCTCATTCACTTTATGCAAATCATCAGCAAATCATCATTGATCAAGCTCTTTAAATGATCAATAGGACTTTAAGGAAAACCTTCTGCATGAGCACGAGCTGTTCTCCGCCAGAAACTAACTGAAGTATAAGCAGAAATGCGCTTTTAGCCAGAGTTTACGATGTGGTACGATGTTGGCACTTTGTCCTCACCTGATATCTCCTGATGTGGCACATTATGGAGACTGAAGCCTTTGGTCGTGAACGCCAGGCGCACATCGCTGCAGCTGCGCGATTTTACATCTCCAGCACATGACAGCGACAATAGAAGCGATAAAGAAGTGAAAATCACGACAGGTGTCTTCAACATCCCTCCTGTGCGCAAATCCAGCCGATGCGTAAAAGCGCAAAACCCACAAGACGCGCTCAGCGCACCGGCGTCTCCAGCTGCAGGTGGACAAATGTTTCAATCATTCAATCGCTCATCAATGATCAGTCACGCTTTCTGTCGCACCCGGTTCATAGCAGAATTCTCCGACGGATCCTCTCAGAACGAACGCGTGTGTGATTAGAACAGCGAAACCTCCAGAATAGATCCGGAGCGGCGCGCTCTGAACTTCTGCCGTCTTTCTCTCAGCGGAGAGAAAGTAGGAATTCTCTCTCTCTCTCTCTCTCGCTCTCTTTCTCTCTCTCTCACACACACACACACACACATTACAGCAACAGACAAACCGCACAACCCAGTGGTGAGCATGAGAACATAGAAAAACACGTACTGGATTCGTAAAGACTCATGGAGTTTTGCTTTTTATTTGAATTACTATGTCCCTCCCATGCATAAATAAATAAATAAACGTGCTACGTAAACTTTAAATATAATGATAATTTAAGGAAACATATATTTATAAATTATAAAATATATTGCCATATGGATATAATATATATTAATATATATATAATCTATTTATATATATATATATAATATTAACAATAATAATAATACAGATAAAAACAATACATTGATTCATTTAAATGATTTAACGATTTTAAAATAATAATAATATTTACAACACAAAGTTTATTCGAATAAACAATACATTTAATTAATTTTAATGATTTAATGTCATTTTGTCATGTGTTTCATAGAAAATACGTAAAAACGTAAATATGCATGACAACAAATGTGTTAAGTTTTTGTACTTCTGTCATTTTAATTTATTCTAATCTTGAATTATTTTATTTCTAATCTCTTATTTGTAATGCCATAAAGTAATCGTAATTATATGTGAGACACACACACACACACATTGGTATTGGTGGTTTATGGGGACTCTCCATAGCCATAATGGTTTTTATACTGTACAAAAAACCGTATTTTCTATTGCCCTACACCAACCCTACACCTAAACCTACCACTCACAGAAAGCTTTGTGCATTTTTAGATATTTAAAAAAAAAAAAACATTTAGTATGTTTTTAAGCAGGAAGTGTCCTCATAAACCACCTTCATATTGTAATATGAAGGTCATTATTACAAATTTGGGTCCTCTAAACCACCCCAAACCAGTGCACACACACACACACACACACACACACACACACACACAGGTTTGTTTTTATGGTTTATGGGGACTCTCCATAGGCGTAATGGTTTTTATACTGTACAAACAAACTGTATTTTCTATCGCCCTACCCCTCACAGGAAACTTTCTGCATTTTTAGATTTTCAAAAAATCTCGTTCTGAATTATTATTAAGTCTTTTGAATTACGGGGACACTGAAAATGTCCTCATAAATCACCTTCTCGTTATAATACCTATGTCATACCCATGTTATTATACAAATTTGTCTCCTCATAAACCACATAAACATGCACACACACACACACACACACACACACACACACACACAGAGAGAGAGAGATAAACCGCGCAGCCCAGTGGCCAGTATCAGAACAGAGAAAACAAGGACTGGATTAATTAAGGCTGGAGGAGTTTTGTCACGGGAGTTCTTGGATCTGGAATCTCTAAACTCAAGCTGTCAGCATCTGATCTATTCGGTCATGCTTTGCCCTTTTCTAATGCAATTCAAAGGATTGTGTATGATAAAATGTGTGCTAGATTGGCATGACAATAACTGATGGTGTGTATGGGCAAATCATTGCAAAGATAATTAAAACAACATAAAATAACAGTGAAAACAGAGAAACAAGAAGTATAAAAAATAAATAAACATTAAAAAGTATAGATTAAAATGAAATAAAATAATGTAAAAGTGATAATTCATTAAACATTCACACATATTCTTCATTCATGTTCTCTCTCTCTCTCTCGCTCTCTCTCTCCCCCTCTCTCTCTCTCTCTCTCTCTCTCTCTCTTTAAACCTAATTGTAATGGTTTCATTTTTTTCATGGAAAATGTTATGTCAAAATATCACCCCATGATCTATCTTATAAGTTTATGGCATCAACAAGACTAAACTTTTTGGTAACACTTTACAATAAGTTACCAGTAGTTCATGTTAGGGAAGTATGGAATAAAATGAACAAACAATGAACAATATATTTATTACAGTATTTATTAATCTTTGGTAATGTTAGTTCATGAAAATACAGTTGGTCATTGTTAGTTCATGTTAATTCACAGTGCATTAACTAATGTTAACAAGCACAACTTTTGATTTCAATAAGGCTTTAGTAAATGTTGAAATTAACATTAGCTAAGATTAATAAATGCTGTAGAAGTATTGCTCATGCTTAGTTCATGTTAACTAATGTTAACTAATGAACCTTATTGTAAAGTGCTACCATTTTTTTACTTTAATTGTACTGGGTTGTGGATGGATGGATGGACGGACGGATGGACGGACGAATGGATGAATGAATTAATAAAATGAATTAATTAATAAAATGAATTAATTAATGAATGTTGTACAATAGTGAATATGATACTGCATTTTTTTGCATTAATCTGCTTTAATTGCTAATTTTCTGTTTCAGAATTGCAACGTTATTTCCCCTAATGTTACTTAATTTCGTATTTTTTAATAATATAGCATTTTTTATTTTTTTTTACTCAGAAGCTGAAACAGGCTTCCACACTCAGCTGTACAAAAAAACACCAACTATCTAATGGGAATATTTTGCTGTAGTGTGTCAGTAGAAAATAACATTCCTTTTGCCATTAATAGTAATAATTCAGTGATGTTTTTGTATGCACAAGGAGTCTGACAATAGCCAGTGCTCCACACAGAGATCTGATCTCACCATCATTCAGTCCGTCTGGAATGACATGAAGAAACAGACAAAAAAAACTGAGACAGGCAAAATCCAGAAGAACTGTGGCAACATCTCCAAATTGTAAATGTTGTCTTGGGCTTGGCAACTAATTAAAATAAGTGTAAACAGAATGATTAAAATTATGTTAATAGAATGTTTGCCAAATTAATAGATTTGGTTGATATCAGTATAAAATGTGCATTTAAAAACAGGATTGATATGCTTTCTTGCATTTAATTGCATATATAATTGTGACTGGATTTGCACCCTGCCATTTGACTTTGCAGTGTGCCATGTGAGTTTGTTCATACTGGAATCATTATGGTACGTCACTACACTAAAAAAAAAAAAAAAACACTTCAGTCAGTGGCTAAATAATTAATAACAACACTACCTTAATAAAATCTTGGTATCACTTACAATAAGGTGTCATTTGTTAACTTAGATAATGTATTAACTAACATTAACAAACAATGAACAATACATTTAATATAGTGTTATTAGTCTTTGTTAGCATTTGTTCTTGAAAATACAGTTCCCTTTCAGTCGGTCACTCTCGACGTCACGTCGGTGACTGACGAATTGGGAATCTCGCCATAGAGACCAATCCACTTCGAGTGTAAACTAAATGAGCCAATGCACATTAGCATGTGATTATTGCATCCAGCTGCCGCTGATCACAGCGTGAGTATAAGTAGGAAGCCGGTGCAGCGCATAATCAGCTTTTCGCTTCGGATCCGAGATGGGGTATCGTTCTGCTCCTGCCAAGCTTCGTGTGTCGAACGAGTCAGAGCTCTCAAAGGAGCTTCTATGTGCGGGTGTCACGGCACGACAGCGGGTTGGTCGACCTTCGTTGAGTGGGTACAAACTACAGTCTGCACTACCCCCTGTAGTGTGGCAGTGGCCATCTCCCCTGTGTGCTTCAGCACAACTAAAAGAGCAATCCTAAAAGCATTCACGGGTGAATGTCTTTTTAAAGAAGTGTCTTTTTATAGATGGCATTTCACCCGTGCGTTTCTGGATGCAGTTACCTGGCGCCGGGTGATGGTCACGATCGCTGCTTCACGTGCCTGGGCATTAAGCACGCTGAGGTGGCATTCATGGATGAGTCATATTCCCATTGCGGGAAGATGCCCATCTCGGAGTTGTGGGACATGCTCCACTACTCGAAAAGGGGTAGTTACGATGGACTCTGTCACGATCTAGTTCTCTTCCTGGCAGAAGTCAGGTGAGGACTACTTCTGGCAGTAGCTCGGGCGGTTTGAGGATCACAGTGGCGGCAACCCCTCCGAGGAACCAACCTCCCAGGGACCGCCACTCCTCTTGCACTTCGCAGCCAGTCAAGCTCCTCCGGGACGGTAACAAGGGCCGAGTCGGATCCGGAGATGACGGCTATGCTTTCCCAGGCTGCCATGAGGGTAGGGCTCGAGTGGAAACCTCCAACACGTCCCGGGCCCTCGAGGTTGGACGACTGGTTTCTCGGGGTGGCCCGCGCTGGTTCTCAGCGCCCCACCTCGGTGCCTTTCTTCCCGGAGGTGCATGAGGAGCTCACCAGGTCATGGATGGCATCTTTTACTGCCAGAAACCAGCCTGCTGGTTCCTCCATCACCACCCTCGACGGTGGTGCAGCGAGGGGATATACGGAGATCCCCCCGGTGGAGCGGTCGGTAGCGATGCAGTTGTGTCCTGGTACCGCTTCCACCTGACGGGTCAAACCGATCCTTCCCTCCCGAGCCTGTAAACACTCATCTGGTCTGACCGAAGGTGCTTATGCGGCCTGTGGAGAGGCTGCCTCCGCCCTACACACTATGGCGTTACTGCAGGTTCACCAGGCCCAGGCACTGAGGGACCTGCACAAGGGTGGTCACGATCCGGAAGTTCGAAAGAATCCGAACGTATGACCTCGCGCTCAGCAACACGAATGTAACAGCGAGTCTCTGGGTCGTGCTATGTCCACGCTTGTGGTCCAGGAGCACCATATCTGGCTGTGTCTGGCCGACATGAGGGATGCCGACAAAGTTCGTTTCCCTTTAATACCCTGGTGTCACAGACCTGGCCTCTTCGAGCTCCGCCCAGAAGCAGACTCCAGTCCGCCGGCTGCAGCACCTCAGCCTGCTCGTCGCCGAGGGCATCCCGCTGTCGCCGCGGCCGCCCCCCACTCCCATGCCACAGCCACCTCCAGCTTAAGCAGCGCGGGAGACGGTCGCCAAGGCGTCAGCCCCCGCCGTATATGCCCCGCCAAACCTGGTGGTAAGGCCAAGAGCAGAGGCCCTGAGATGGCGACCAGAGAGGACGGGGTTTGCTCTTTGGGAGATGGTGAAACGCCACATTTACTCCCTGGAGGAGGCCGGGCAGAGAATATTTGTTTTGGTACCCAAACACTCAACCAAAGAGCAATTTCCTAGATCTCTGGGTCTCAAGAGGGCATGGAGAGTTGTGAACGGTCCAGAGCCGGATCACTCTCATCCTCCTCTGTCACCAGCAGGCGGTTCAAGAGCGTCATCAAAGGGCCTACTCACGCACCCTCTGCCCAACCATGAAACCAGGTAAGAATTTGTAAACACCGCTCAGACCCCGCTTCGGTCGGTCATGATGCTCATTCTAGCACAGTCTCGGGACAGTTGAGCCAAGCACAGGGGGTTTGGTGCTAAGGCATGTCAGCCTGGTGGGCCTTCGGGTGTTAACTGGGCAAGAGCAAACTCTACCCAACGCAGAGGATATCTTTTCGCGATATGGAGTTGGATTCGGTTCTAACAGAAAGCACGCTCACGAGGAACATTAGCGGTTCGGTGTGAACTGTTGAATTCATCAAGCGCATGGCCGCGAGCGGTTCCACTGGAACAATTTCAGAGGCTCCTGGGGCATATGGCAGGTGCAGCGGCAGTTACACTGCTGGGGCTGCTTCATATGAGACCACTCCAGCACTGGCTTCATAGCCGAGTCCTGAGGTGGGCGTGGCAACACGGCACCTTCCGGGTACAAGTTACACCGGCCAGCCGCCAAACCTTCACCCCGTGGTCAGACCTCGCGTTTCTCTGGGCAGGAGTGCCCCTAGAACAGGAATCCAGGCATGCTGTGGAAACAAGGGATGCCTCCACACCACGTACAACGGGCAAGCAGTCTTGGAGGTGTGGACGGGCCCCCAAATGCAGTGGCGTATCAATTGCTTAGAGTTGTTAGCAGTGCACCTTGCCTTGAACCTTCTCAGAGGGCGCTTACAAGACTGTACTGGTCCGTATGGACAACACTGTGACCATTGCGTACATCAACCGATAAGGTGGTCTGCGCTACCGTCTTATGTCGCAACTCGCCCGCTACCTCCTCCTTTGGAGTCAGAAGCATCTGAGGTCACTTCGTGCTGTTCACATTACTGGGCTGCTCACAAACTGTGAACTGACGAGATGTCTGGAGTGCGCTCCCCGTTTTTTAAGAATGGAGACTCCATCCCCAGACGGTCCAGCTGTTTTGGAGACATTTTGGAGCCGCTCAGGTAGATCTGTTTGCTTCTCCAGAGACCTCTCACTGCCAGTTGTTTTACTTCCTGACCGAGGGAACACTCGGCACGGACGCACTGGCACACAGCTGGCCACGGTGCCTACGCAAATATCTATATATTCTATCTGCCATTTCTGTCAAAATGGAGTTATTCACATATTCTGTGACAACTTATTTACATTGTGTGATGTTTTATTTAAGTTGTGTGCATTTTGGGACTGATGCATGAAAGAGACTTGTTCCCCATATCACTATAAACCCCAAAACACTTTGAAGCTCAATATCTCAAAACTACTCAGAATGCAGATAGAACCTTATAATTCCAAGGTGACAAATCATGCAAAATGATTGTCATTTTTCTGTACATTTACTAAATTCCTTAGGTATATTTAATAAGGTATATTTCAACCCCCCCAAAAAAAAGATTACACCATATTTTACATTTTTAGAGTGTATGTTGTTCACTGTGTGGTCCAGTTGATTAGCGATAAAGGACGCAGTTTGACCACCATGAGTTCTGGAAGCTCATCTCCTGCAGCTCTTCTCCTGGATCGATGAGACTCAATGAGCGGCAGTGCTTACTTTTCATCTTCACACTGCTTCTCCAACTTGATCCTGTTTGAACACACACACACACACACACAAAACACACACACCACACATATAAAGAGCACAGTGCCTTTCAAGACTAGCAGTCAGAGAATATATGTTTGATCCCAGAAATGAGTCCACTCCGTGCAAACGGCAGCTGTGAATGGCTGCCTTTGATGTTTCATTCATCTAAGTGGAAAAATTCGAAAGACTGCAAATCCCACCAGACACAATAGCCTGATATTTTGTCAGGTCTTCTTTTTACTTTTCCATTCCAGGTGCACAATCTTCTGAGGCTCTAAAGACACTTTTGAAATGTTCAATGCTGTCCGTTTAACCTCTCTGTGCCTCTGTTGGTGAAGCAGTTAAAGCTCAAGACTAGAGTCAAACAAATCTCTTAAATGAAAGCTGCACTCAATGAGGTTTTATTTACGTCTCACTGGCTGTCCTTCATTCTTCTTGGACCTTATACTGACACTTCTCATCAAGCCCACAAAAAATATGGCGAACTTTGTAGAAAATATACATATGTCCACAGAACTGGAATGACTGTTGTTTAAAAGTTTGCAAAATTTGTATTTATTAAGCATTTTAGCTAGCTGAATTACGCTTTCAGATACGCTCCATTTAGCATACTAATAATTAGGGCTGGGCAAGTTAACTCGTTAACGCATTAATTGATTAACGCCGACAATTATTTTATCGCGTGCTAACGCAATTTCTTTTTATTATTATGAAAGTCCATTGCTCACTGGCTCTGAATTAACATACAGACAAACCATGGGTCACAGGTAGATTTGTGCCGGTATTCGGTAATGCGATATATCACGGTAATGAATATGCACAATATTGTTATCCTGGGCACTTCTAAATATCGTGAATAATTGTATATTACAAATTATTCAGAATTTTTAATGCATTTTAAGAAAACTTTTCCCATCAACTGGTCAAAATGCACAAAAGACCCTGCGCACTCTGATGTAAACAAGCAAGAAGCACATGGTGGAACATGTGAGAGACACTCTGGATGAAAGCGCACTTTCACTCTCTGACAGCAAATGGCGCTAAACTGCAGAAATAATAACAATAATAATAATAATAAAAAATATAATTAATTTAAATGCAGCCGTTCATGTTTTTTCCCGGAAACCTGTAAACATAGCAGCTGCACTACTTTCTGTTTCTGAATCATGTTTATATTATTTAAACAGCCATTCAGATTTGTGTATTCGAACAGCACCAAATACTTAAATATTTAGTCTATAGGCTATTTATTTTCAAACTTTTTTTTTTTTACATTTTAATCTGGACTACAACATTCTCTAGATATTTTTTGAAAGTGTTTTGATTCTTTATTGTTTTTTCACACTTTACATTAGGGCTTCATTAGGTAACATTATTTAATTTATTAGTTAACATAAACTGCCAATGAAAAATTATTCTGGACATTCATTAATCTTAGGTATTCCAATATTTAATAACACGTTAAAAACTAAAGTTGCAACTGTGTTATTTAATGAACCCGAGCCAACATGAACTAAGAGTTGTATTTTTAAACAAAGATTAATAACTTCTGTAGCAAATGTAGCTATGCCTCATTGTGATGTTAATGCATTAAACTAAGGCAAAATGAGGGCTATTGATAAAGTGATACCTATTGGTCTTTATAGTTCTTTTGCACTTTAATCTGTGTAAAACTTTTGAGCAATTAATCACAACATGAAAATTTGATACCGGCATATCCCTAGTCACAGGAGTGGAGGGATGTTGATCATTACTGGCTTGGGATGGGTGTCATCACACGTCTCAACCAATGAGAGCATTTGGGGTGGGCCTTTTAGGCTGCAGCAGCTCTCACATGAAAGCTCACGACTTCATAAGTGGGAAATAGGACGTTTCCGATAGCACGTGAAGACAGCAGAGAAGAGTTCTCAAGTTTTATCTTAAGCGCTGTGACATCAAAGGTGGCAGACAAGAAAAATATATTTCCATTTCATGCTTTTACAGCCTCAAATAGAAATCGATCACTGGCAAAACATCTACTATAATATTGTGTAGTATTTGTGACTTACAGGTTGCTGCAAACATTTAATTATTTTCAGAATGTATGGCCGCTTTTGTAGGTCCGCCAATACAGATTATTTTTCTTCCCATAATGGTGTATTTACAGCATCTTTCTACTGTATTGCTGATTTTTTATTTATTTGTTTCCCCATTTTTGTGCAAACTAACGCCTTAATTGCTGAAAGTTAGATGCATTGTGCATGAAAACATCTGCTGGATGACTTGCTAAACTCAAACCCAAGATTAAGCAGTCAAACTATTAAACAGCATCAGGTTTAAACACAGTCAAGGACACCCTCCATGATGCTCTGTCACCACTTGTTCTCCACTGAAGAAATAAGAGCCCAGGAAAAATGAGAAAACAACCCTCATGGAGCATCTTGTGCTCCTCGGCCTGTAAGAAATAAATCACATAACCGGATCAACAGGAGGTAGCCGGTGTTCTGGCAGAGCTGCTCAATGCATACAAATGCTGCATCCCAACAGCAACGGCTCCGAAACTGCACTAATGATGCTTCAGCAATGGTCTGGAGAACAAAGATAAAATAAAGCAGAGAAAAAGCGACACAGAGGAAACATGTAGCACACTTTGATGTGCATTTATTTGCTTTTAGCCTCAGGAATGTTTACATGAGGTTGCAACCCCGCTAATAGTCTTGTTGTTCTGTTCTTTCGAGACATACCTGTAAAATAGCATCGCTCTTAGCTCAAGCCTGTGAAAACCAAATATGTGACCCTGAACCACAAAACCAGTCATAAGGGTCAATTTTTCGAAATTGAGATTTATACATCATCTGAAAGCTATAAGCTTTCCATTGATGTATGGTTTGTTAGGATAGGACAAAAAAAATCTAAATATTGACAAAATCGCCTTTAAAGTTGTCCAAATGAAGTTCTTAGCAATGCATATTATTAATCAAAAATTAAATTTGAATATATTTACAGTAGAAAATTTACAAAATATCTTCATGAAACATGATCTTTACTTAATATCCTAATGATTTTTGGCATAAAAGAAAAATCTATAGTTTTGACCCATACAATGCTTTTTGGCTATTACTAAAAATATACCCCAGCGACTTAAGACTGGTTTTGTGGTCCAGGTTCACATATGGTTTGTGGAGATAAAGAACTAACTATCATATCTTACTCTCCAGATATTTATTAATTGCTCACAATAAACTAGCAGCCCTCGGCCATGACACACTCGCTGTGCTGATGATTTTCCAGCATGTGTGTTAGGCTGAGGGCTTTGTTAGCACTAACTAAGCAGAAGTCAGCAATATTTACTGTCTGTTCTTATTAGCCAAGTCATGCTTCAGAGGCTTTTCTCTATTCAATGGTAAAACATGCTTGTTTTTAATGTCCCCCCCCCCCCCCCCCCCGAAAGCTAGTAGTCGCTTAAAAGTTTGGTTATGGGTTAGACTTCAACATACAAACACTTGCATAACAATACATAGACAAAAACACAGTCAAAATACAGTGCATTTAAAATCAGAGAATAAACAATGAATAGAATATAGGATTGATTTAAAAAAAAAAAAAATACTTTTGTTCATCAAGGATGCATTAAATTGATCGAAAATTAGCTATTTAAAATAAATGCTGTTCATCAAAAAATCCTGATACAAATTGTCTCACAATTTCCACAAAAAAATATGAAAATTCAGCTTTAAATTGTAAAATTAACAATATTACTGATTTTACTACATTTTTGGTCAAATAAATTCAGCCTTCATGAGCAGAGACGTCTTTCAAATAAATACATAAATAAATAAACCCATACAAACAGCCAACTTTTAAAAGGTGTTGTATACAAATTATTGTGTTGGTTGCTATGAATAATAAAAAGGTTAGTAATTCAGAGTTGCGAGATATAAACAATTTATATCTTTTTGTGAAGAAAAGTCTAAATTGTAAGATGTAAACTGACAAGAAAGTCAGAAGTGTGAGACACACTCGATAACTCAATGTAAACTCTGAAATGCGAGGGGAAAAAATCACAATGCTGAGTTTATATCTTTCATTTGTGTTTTTTTTGGCTATGTTTAGACTGCAGGCACATTAGAATTTTTTTTTTCCCATCAGATCTTTTCAGGCAGACTGTCGGCACTATTAATTGCAAGTGATCAAATCCAATTTGTGTGTCCAGACATAACCAATGTATCTACATGGGTTGCTCTGGTAACGAAGCAGGCATACCCACGTATGTGATGAAGCTTTCAAAACAGATGCAGCAAAAATGGAGGTGCATTATCCCACTCTCCAAATAAGCGCCCGTCAAAGTTGCGGTGCAGAACTCTCTCATCGCACAAGAAAAAAACTAATTTCAGTCATTGATTTTGTTATATGTTGCATCAAGAGTGATCCAAAAAACTATTTGTAATCTCATTTAGCAGCCAGAGCATCCAGACTGAGATGCATCTGTAAAAATCCGACTGGAATTGCATTTCAAACCACCTCCGGTTTGAAACAGATTTGAAAAAAAAAAACACGATTCCATGTGTTTTTTGCTGACTTTCAAAACACCATTTGGATAATATATGGATATTCTAAAAAAATCTGATTTTTGCTGACAGTCTGAACAAGGCCAATGTTTATTTTTATTTTTTTTCCTCCAAATTGCAAGTTTTATATCTGAATAAGTCAGAATAGCAAGATAAAAGTCAGAAAAGAAAAAAAACTCAAAAACTCTACATAAACTCTGAACTGCTAGAACCCCCCCCCCCCCCACACATACTGAATTCTGTGTTTTGTCTTTTTTTTCTCAGAATTCCGAGAATACAATTTTGCAAAGTTGCAATTACATTTATTCGCAATTAGCTTCCATAGGTTGCACAGCAAATACACTCCACAAACTGATTTGCACACACTGAATCGTTAAGAAGACATAAAGGGGAATCAGAAGTAGTTTCATTCTTCATGACTCATTTCTACTGCAGTAGTGAAACTTCATAATTTGGGTTGTTGTGATACAGAAATGACAATTGCTCTACTCTTTTAGCACTCATATTCCATGCCATTAGATGCCATTAGAGTGACTGTGTGTGATGTGAGCAACCATTATGCACAGAAGTCTCTCTAAATATGATCTGGATTACTGTTACCCATTACAGCAAACCCTCCTCTACATGCCTCAGTGGCTGCCTGCTGCGCGAGAACAAAAAAAAAAAGTTGTTAATTTAGCACTACAGGGAAGAGAAAGGTTTCTTTGCTCGCTTTAGTGCTGAGAGTGAGCCTTTGTATTATTAATGAACCTTCCATAATTTATGAATCCTAAAGACAAATATGGGCAATTATTGTAATCTGGTGAGAGAACAATCGTGGATCTTAATTTTGCCACATCAACCTCCATAATGCTGTTTTCGACTTTGATTGTAAAAGGAAATGAAGTTTCAGATAATGGAACAATACATTCTACATTATTATTAATACAATTAGTGTTGCTCACTAAGGATGTTGCTCATAGTTTTGCCTTGTGCTTTAATCCATAATCATAACTATTTAACTTTGTCTTTGATGACAAACTTTTTAAGGGGAGTGGGCTATTAAAAAAAAAATTTTAAGTTGAGACTTACAATTTCATTCTTTTTCACAGTAAAACAGGTGATGAATCCCTTGAATCAAAGTGTTTCAACCTTAGGGTTGCATTTCTATGAACTCTTATTTATTGTATATTAATAATGTCTCAGGTTACGCACGTAACCATGGTTCCCTTAGAATAGGGAACGACGCTGCATCATCTAGAGGGTGCTAGGGGAATGCCTTCGGCATGACCGGTGTCTGAGGCATGAGTCTAAACACGACAATGAACTTGACCTTGGCAGGTGGCAGCCCATAACATCATAACTGGTGCGGCCGAAAATATAAAAGGGCACCTGTGAATTATGTCATCCACTTCTTGTCTGAAGGAGACATATGCAGGGATGCCTGAAGCATGGGCAAGGGATGCAGCGTCTCGTTCCCTATTCTCGGGGAACCATGGTTACATTCGTAACCTGAGACGTTCCCTTTCGAAAGGGAACTCTACGCTGCATCCTCTAGAGGGCGCTAGGGGAACGGTATACCAACGTCGCCATGCTGAAGGGATGAGTGCCTTATTGGCTGAGCCAAGACAAGACTCAAGGAGTCCTCACACCTGCACCAGCAAAGCAACCATAGACCAGAACTTCTAAGGAGCGGATGCCAAAGAGGCTCACTGAGAGCCTAACGCTCAGTTTAGCTAAATGGCCCACAAAACTCTGTAGAGTGGAGGCCTAAATACAACACTTCTCAAAGTGAGAGGTGGCCTAGCACACTCCATATAAGGTCAGTAGCAAAGGGGGCTCCAAGAGAGCCTAACAACCTAGCATACTCAGGACAGGAGTAAGGAGGCTCACATAGAGCCTACAACTCACAGATCATGTCCTAGCGGAGCTCTCACGAGCAGAGGCCGAGCAATCAGAACCTAGGTAGCCAGAGGAGACCTGACGACGCTCACAGTAAATGGCCGAGCTCTAGGAGCGGAGGCCTCAACATGACGACTCTCTAAACGAGAGGAGGCCTAGCTACACCCCATGCTCAGGATATCTTGTAAGGAGGCTCACATAGAGCCTATAACTCACAGATACTGTCCTAATCGAGCTCTGGCGAATGGAGGCCTCAATGTAGATAACTCTCTGTAGCGAGAGGAGGCCTAACTACACTCTGTGCTCAGGACATCTTGTAAGGAAGCTTACAGAGAGCCTACAACTCACAGATCCTGTCCTAGTGGAGCTCTCGTGAGCGGAGGCCTCAATAAATAACCCTCTGTAGCAAGAGGAGACCTGAAAACGCTCACAGTAATGACCGAGCACAAGGAGCGGAAGCCTCAGTATGACGACTCTCTAAAATGAGAGGAGGCCTAACTACACCCCACGCCCAGGATATCTTGTAAGGAGGCTCACGTAGAGCCTACAATACACAGACGTTGCCCTAGCGGAGCTCTGGCGAGCGGAGGCCTAAATAAGATACTCTCTGTATCGAGAGGAGGCCTGACAACACTCGCAGTAATTGGCCGAGCTCTAGGAGAGGAGGCCTCAGCATGATGACTCTCTAAAATGAGAGGAGGCCTAATCACACTCCACGCTCAGGACATCTTGTAAGGAGGTTCACATAGGGCCTACAATACACAGACGATCTCCTAGCGGAGTGGAGGCCTCAATAGATAACTCTCTGTAGCGAGAGGAGGCCTGACTATGCTCGCAATAAATAGCCAAGCTCTAGGGGCGGAGCTCCAATCCTTCTGCTCGACTAATATAGATATCTTAGCTTCTCAAAGCCAGATGACTACACATCATTTAATTTCTCAGAATTAAATGCAGCCAAACAACCAAACAAGTGAAACACGGTCTGGATGTTAAGCTGAAAATCATCAAAATATATGCAATATAAAAGAATCGTGATAACAGCTTGCAATGCATTCATTTTGTTGCAGACCCATAACGCACGCGTTGCCGCGGCAATGCGAGATTCGAGCCGCTCGATTCTATATTGCATAAGAGCTTCTACCCGCAAGAAGAATAACGCATCGCATTTTATGAAGGAACACAGCCAGCTCCCAAACAAATCACTCATAAATCATGTGTATCTCCACACATGATGTAGCGAGAGAAAAAAAGCAAGCGATATAAAAAGCAGTATTAATGCTAACAATATCAACCTCCTCGGAGGGCAGAAGGATGGAAGATAGCAGCAGCGAGCTCTCATTCGGAGGGGGAAGAGATCGCAGCGCAGGCTTCCGAACCCCGAGAGAGAGTGCTAGATCAGAGGTGAACGCATTACGAAAAATTCGCTCTAAACATTCCACCCAAAAGCACGTCCCACATCCCTCGAGAATAGGGACATCGCAAACGAAGCTTCATTGAGAAAAACCCATTCAATGCGCACATTCTGCTCCCTCAGGAGCTAAAAACGCACTTGCTCCTAACTCATGAGCAAACAGACGATCTCCTGAAGACAAGAAAGAGCATGACATAATTCACAGGTGCCCTTTTATACTTTCGGCTAAACCAGTTATGACGTCATGGGGCTGCCGTGCCAATGTCAAGTTCATTGTCGTGTTTAGACTCATGCTTCTGTAGCGTCTGGACCACTCCAACACACAATATATATTTTGTTAGCTAGATTTCACAAATACTTTGTAACACCCCAGGACGCCGAACAAGACCCTGGTTTCATGGTAACCCGATACATTTACAACCTTGTGGAATGCGAGCCGGCTCTCATTCTGCTTTCTCCAGAAACAAGGGGTACAAATGCACAGGAGAAATGGACTGATCTACTAATTAATTCATAGGAAAACCATCTTTGAATGAACACCCATTTTCTTCATGCCATTGTGTATATTATTGCTGTTTTATATTAATCTGTTGTATTATAGACTATTTTTATGCTTACGATATAACAGAATTATATAACCTTACATATAGATTGTTCGATCTAGGGAATTCGCCTTCTGATTTTTGGAAATTTTGTAAACACGAATGTATTATATGTTGGTATTTAGGCAATATATTAGTGTCCTGAGAATTTTTAGTATTTTCGACTCAAGTTCCAGATATTAAGTTCCATGTTTCCACACAAAGAGTCATAACCTCCACAGGATCTCAAAACGCCCACTAGGGATTCCGGCCTTTCTCATTGGATAACCCCATCTTGAGAGGCGGGGATCTTATCTGACCTTAAAGCTGACACACCATGGGACCCGCCCAGTCGGTGGTTCGGTCAGAGGCTAAGATGAAGATGTGAGAAANATGCTAAGTTGAAGATGTGAGAAAACGCTTCAGGATACCAAAGCTTTGTGTCAGGCCTTTCGGCCTTGACTTTTCCATTCACCAAAGATTCTCTGACTCAGACTGGTTCTTTTCATCAACTAATTTCAGCAAGATCTTGTGCCTTAAGATTGCATCAGGAGTCTCTTTCAGACAGTCGAGACTCGCAAGTATCGAACTTAGTCTTATTACTTGATACATTAAGTATCAGTTACACTTTTTAACAAAGGTGTGTTTGAACTAAGAAAACTAAGAAGCCTTCAGGCTGTAGATCTGCTGAATATGCAAATGATTCCATAAAATTCATTCCCGTATCTTATGTTCCCTCTTTCGGTAGGGACTGAGATTAAACTTAACGCGTGTTCCTTTATAAGCCAACTGAATGTGTGTTTGTGTGTGTGTGGATGTGTGAGTGTTAACAGTTTATGTGTTTATTGTAGGATGTTAGACCATTTTGAATGTGTTTATTTATTATGTTGGACTAGTTTATGTGTTTATGTAGTATGTTGTACTAGTTTAAGTGTTTATGTAGTTAATAAAATAAAACTGCTTACATTTGTGGTTGTATCACGCTTGACGTGTTCATCATGTTTGTCTCATAAACTGGAGTCACTTAATCATGCAGATTTATTCTACAAGCTTTTGTAGAATTGTACAGAAAGAAAGTTATTTCCTTTAACCAGGAAATTAATGTTCTTAGAATTGACAAGACAGTTGACCCTGAGAGGTCAACTAAATATCTACAGCGGATCTAAAATATTCATAATTAACTATAACTAATTATGGTTAATTATTCATATTTCCATGAGCTAATTCTTTACAAGTACTCAGGGTCGCCGTGTTATAGTATACAGGTACAATCTGGCAAAGTTTGGGGAATAAAGGGGTAATAATCTGTAAAATTAGCAAATTATTTCTACTGTACTTTATTTTGAAAGTATAGGGGTACCTATGTCTAATATACAAGGTATTGTATGACCGCATCGTTATATTTTTGCAAGCGATTTGCAAACAACAGCTACTGTGTACTTTTTTATAGCCTACACTTATAAAACACGCTGGTAATTGTTTCAATCCAAACGCTCGGTTGAGACTGTGGGTTAGGAAGCTAGCTTGATGTGACCCAATTTGGATTGAAATCAATAATAACCCAATGTTGCTGGGTTATGAATGTGGAGGACGTGAATGAGAGCATGCAGCAAGTCACTTGAGTTCAAACGTGAACAGTTCTGTGTACAACGAAATCCGTGACTGCAGTGCTTAAGACGGGAACATGTGTGGAAAATAAGAGAAAACTAATCAAAGCGCAGACGAGCGATAGCTTTTAAACTGTCTGGAGTGTGTTCCTTTAAAACTGCAACAGTGAATGTGGTGAGCGCGAACTGGAAACAGCTGGAACGGCGCATGAGATGAGTCTATCCGTGTTTGCGGCGCTCATGACAGGAATATGTGTAGAAAATACAAGAAAACTAATCGACACGAAGAGGAGAGAGATTTTTGAAACTGACTGGAATGTGTTCTTTTAAAACTGGAGGGTTTTGTCTGAGTATGTTCTCACAAGAAGGGAAAAAAAGAAAGAATAAAAAAAAAGAAAACATTGAGGCGATAGACTGATTAGCCAAAAAGTAAAACCGGGAACTGAACTAATGTTAGTCAAAATGGTGCTTGAAGACGTGGATCAAAACGGTAAAAATCATGTCAGTTCGCTATAATACACAGTTTAATATTGACTTTCAGTGTTTATTACTGTGTTTTTTGGCGTGATGGTTTGGCCATAATAGCTTAACTAGTCTTACTAGTTAATGTCAATTAGTCATTAAGTCAGAGGTTGTAAAAACAGAAGTCAAATTGAATCAATCTATCTTATAACAAGGTCTTTCAAAAGAATTTGGTTTACGTATAATGCTGTATAAGTATGGGAGTTGGCTTTGCTTTTTTTCTGAACTGGTTGTAATAACATTTTAATCTTTTATTAGGGGCTATGCTTTTGCCTGTTTTGTACTGTGTCTATATATTGTGTTACGTGATTTTAATTCTTAAACCCATTTTGTGTTAATTGTAGCCGTGCAGGCAGTAGGCCATATAGTAAAATCTAGTGCTAACCAATACTTGAATTAATAAAGCAAAGTCCCATCCGTGTTTATTGATATATTACCTGATATATATATAATGTTTGTATGTATGACCTAATGTATAAACAATCATTTCAGAGCAATTTGTTGTAGCCACTTACCCTGTAACTACATGGAACAAGGGGGGAAAAAAGCACCACTTTAATTTACAGCCCACAAACGTTGTATTTACCCTGTAACTACATGAAACAATGGGGGAACAAAGCACCACTTTACTTTACAGCCCGCAAATGTTGTATTTACCCTGTATCTACGTGGAACAAGGGGGGAACAAGCAACACTTTAATGTACAGCCCAAAAATGTTGTATTTACCCTTTAACTACATGGAACAAGGGGGAACAAAGCACCACTTTAATTTACAGCCCGCAAAATGTTGTATTTACCCTGTAACTACGTGGAACAAGGGAGGAACCAGTTGGACTTAAACACAGAACTAGTGTATTTTTGCACAGTAATTACAGAGAAAAATATTTCACTAGTTTTAATTTAATTGTTCGATAGCCAAATTAAACCCTCTACATTGTTTTTTTGCTATAAAAACACCACAGTATACATCCACTAAAATACAAATGTTGTATCATGTATTTTCTTCTGCGAACAGCTGGAAAGAGGTAAACTTGTTTTAAGCTGCATTGAAACTTGATGGTATATAATGCAAAGTTATTTGGTGATAGTGGTGTTGAGAAGTTGCTGGTGTGAAGTTGCTGAAATCGACTGAATAAGGCAATTCATACGAGGTAAGTAGCACTTGTGAATTATAAATGCACATTTACAGAACTCATTAAATCATTTCCTTAGATGTCAAGTATTTTGTGTATGTTCAGTAATCTCCATCATGTCCGTCCTTTTATAATAGAATGTGTGCTCCATCGTTAAAAAGTACCTATACACCTATAATAAAATACCAATATAAAATTACAAAACAGTATTTCGTCTTTCTAAATCATTCCCAAACAAAAGATTGTTGTTTAGGCCATACATACCAAGTAATATTAGAATAAGCACCTCTTAGTTTCAAAATTCATTACAGTAGAAATTATTTGTATTTTAGGCATGGTTGTTAGCCCCATGGCCGCTTTATTTCCCAAACATAGCATATTATTCCCTTATACCTACACGGAGTTACTGAATAGGTACACTGTAATTACAAAAAAGTTAAGCTGTAAATTCAGTTTACTTACGCAGTTCTTTGCAGGTTGCATATCTGGTTGTTACCCCCTTATTACCCAAACGTAACACATTGTTCCCTTATACCTACACTTACATTCTTTATAGGTACACTATAATTACAGAAACGTACACCGTAAATTCAGTATACTTACATAGTTCTTTGCGGGTTGTAATCTAAAGCGTTACCATGAATTTAGGTAAAGGAGTGCAGAGCCAGTGGTGGTTTTGTAGGCAAACATTAATGCCTTGAATTTTATGCGGGTAGCTATTGGTAGCCAGTGCAAACAGAGGTGTGACGTGCATTATTTTTGGTTTGTTAAAATATTAATACTTGGCTGTTGCTGCCCAGAGCAACATAGGCGTTTGGATTAATTGTATAGGTTTGATAGAACTGGCTGGAAGACTTTCCAAGAGAGCATTGCAATAGTCCTGCCTGGACAGAACAAGAGCTTGAACAAGGAGTTGTGAAGCTAAGCTAGTAAGCTTAGCCAGTTTTTCCATTGGAAATGCAGGAATACAGGAAATCATGACAAAACAAAAATATCTGTCAGTGCCTAGTGGTGGCTCAAACATTTTGAGCACGTTCATGTCACTGTTTTCACTGTCTGTAAAAAATAAAAAGTCCACAAACGAAATGTACATGTATATATACACAAATATGTGCATGTATTTATTAATAGTATGCATTTATGGGGTCTCAGAGATCTCAAGCCTCTTTTAATAGGACAAAAACAAATTTCTTGTAATTAATTGACACTTTTCCAAGCCTCTTTTAACGGTGTAAAATATTGTTTAAAATATTTAAAATATTGTTTTCTTTTCTTCTTATCACATTACTTGATAAGGTCAGAAGAACACATTACAGAATTTTAAGGAAAAATAATAGGATATTAAATTTTCCTTTATTATTCATTCACTTTTCACAAACAGCACTGGGGAACCCAACTTGGCACCGCAAACATAACAAAAGTCAAACTCCATACAACATGTTATTTCACATTTCTTACACTTCTGAAAACTGTCTTGTAACAACGCTCGTAGGTTGGGAAGAAGGAGGCAGGAACCGGCGAACATTTGAACAAAACTTTAGTAATAAAATAAACAAAATGAAAGTAAAGCAGCAGCCCCTCGCGGACGACTGTCGCACACAAAACCAAAACACAAAATAAAATCCAGGTCTGGTCCTTTCTCGTCCAACACTATCGTCACTCCTCCTTTCATCCTTCCGGAGCTCCTCCGTGGGACTCGAGACCGGTGAGTGGCGCAGGTGTCACGCATTAGCATTTACTCCACCGGCCTTGCTCCGTTCCCATGGCTCTTGACCCCGCCCCTCTCGTCACATGTCTGTTGTTGACAGCTCGAAAGGTTAGCCTTTATAATGTTTTCTGAGGCTGCTATGCAAAAAATCTTAACAGAACTATAAGACTTTTCTCAAATGTACATGTAGAATAACGCACTTCTTACCTAAAGTCATGCCTTGTCCAAATACCCACACTTGCGGTCTTTGCACTTGACCACTTGACTACTTATATGACGTATTTCCTGTATTTGGCCCAAGTGTTTAAGTGAGGATGTAGACCACAAGTGTGCGTCGAACTTTTCATTACCTGATGGGACACACTTATAGTGTTGTACAAATGCAACGTGTTTACATAGCTTTATTTTAATTTTAAATACTTTGCATTTTAATATCAACTTCTAAATGTCTGTTCATTAGTCCCTATAACATGACATAATTTTTTATTTGTGGTGCTTCTAATTAAGTGATCAAAAGCAGTTGCAAATGTTGTACAAAATAAATATCACCACTACTCATCTTTGCACCAATAAAACGTAAAAACACTGTTTTTCTACCAAATTATATGTAATATCTAAGTATTATATTAATATTTAACTTGCATTGGAAAGGTTTCCGTGACCTCTTGCGAGATCTCGGCAAGAAGTCTCATGATTTATTTCCAGAACATGATGCATTATGGGATACACTAAGCCTCGAATAGCTCTCCGGAGCGGTATTCGAGATAGTGTGGATTTAGTGTGCGTTAAGGGCACTGCGCTTTGGCGTTTTTAAGAACTGGGACAGTCTTGCGCACTTTCTTCCTGTTGCGTGCACGCGCTCTCAAGTGGCCAAGACCGCAAGTGTGGGTATTTGGACAAGGGGCCCCTTCTGGATAATGCTGTGCGCCGCTTAAATCATCTTTGGAAGTCAAGCAAACCGCGAACCTTTTTTTGCGCGCTCTTTACTCTGCCTTTTTTTTGGGTGTTATCAAGAGCTTTGCGTAGTTTTGGCCCTGCCCAAATGTCACCTTAAAGGCCCTGTCCCAAATGGAACACTTCATGTGTACTTGCGGTCTTACGGACTTACAATGGCCGTGTAGGGTAATTGTAAGTCCATAAGACCGCAAGTGCACATTAAGGCCCAATCCCAATTCTACACCTTCGCCCTTCCCCTTTCCCCTACCCCTCCGTTTCGCGCGTTCAAGTGAAGGGGTAGGGGTGTCTCGATTATCTTTTGGCTGGAGGGGTAGGGGAATGCCTATATCGCCCTTCAACGAAGATTTTTCGGACCACACCTTCAAAAGAAGGTATAATTATCTCAGCGTAACCAGCTTCAGGGGCAACATGGTGGCCCGAGCGAACAAAAAGAACACATAACATGTTAAGCATTGTTTGGCCTTAAATAAAGATTTTAACGAAAAGTATCATTTGTTTTATGTTACATTCAATCGTGAGTTCATATTTACGGTCATGTTACTCAAAGAAATGTTTGCAAAAAAAATCGCTTATATTTGCGGTAACTCTTTACTTGAAGGGGTGTGCATAAGATTGACATGACACCTTCATAATCATGACTTGACACATGTCATGAATATGAAGGAGTTTTATGCATGTTTATGACAACTGTCATTTAAGTGTCATTCGCTCAGTTATGTCATCTTTAATGCAAATATGACATTATTTGACCTAACCCTAACCTAACCCTACCCCTACCTTTACCCCTAACCATAGCCCATAACAAAAACATCTCAAACAAAGTCATCTTTGCATTAAAAATTACATAAATGAGCGAATGACACTTAATGGCAGTTGTCATAAACATGCATAAAACCTCTTTCATATTCATGTGTCATGTCATGATTATGAAGGGGTCATGTCAGTCTTATGCACACCCCTGTCAGTAAGTGTAACAGATATTTGCGTAACTACGTCATGTCATTATAGACCTGCACGTAGTGCCTTTGTCCCCACATGATTTTCATGTCTAATCATGGTGATAACCACCGATACATTGAGGGGGGCTATTCCCCCCCAATAAGTGAAATCGCTAAACCTTTTTCTCCCACCCACCCCCCCCCCCCCCCCCCCCGCCCCCCCCTCCTCCGCCCCTTTCCCCCCCCCCCCCCCCTCCCCCCCCCCCCCCCTCCCCCCCCCCCCCCCCCCCCCCCCCCATTCCTCTCCGACCCCCCCCCACCCTCAAATATATTAGCATTGCCCACTATCTAGATAGAGAAGAGAGAGAGAAGAGAGGATATAGGCAAATTCCTCTAATAAAAAAGGGGCAATTCATTGCTGGGAAAACAACTGAAGCTCATTGACCCCCCAATCATATCATTATAAATCCCTGGCAATACCAAGAGATGAAGTAAAGCAAGCAAGCCCCTCCCTCGCTGATCCAGATCTCTCAGTCCTGATGCTTCACTAACATCACTGCGGCTCTGAATCTAACGATAATAAGTCGTTACGCACACATCAACAGAACTACATCACTCACGGCAACCCCAACACAACAGCAGAGTAAGGCAATGCTATTTGTCCCTAAAGAAGAGTACAGTATAAGCAAGTATCTGTACACATTGTCAATCAGAAACGAGAGGCAACGTTGACCAGATCAGACTCCAGCGTACACAAGCTGATGATAAGACGGGCACACAGAAAACATGGCGCCACCGGATCAAGCCTGTGTTCATCACTGGTGATCTAATCAGATTGAAACAGAAATGCAACTTCCTAACAGAATGCCCCAAATACACAGATATACAGACAGTGTTCTATGATAAAGTACAGCAGATCCATCAGACATTTAAAACTCTTTCAGACCAGGAGAAACTGCCGTATCTGTTATGAGAACAGAAGAACTGCTGTGTGTTTGGTGCTCAATATGTGTCTGCCTGTCACCACAGGAGAGAAAACACTCACCCTGCCCTGATCTGATGTTTCCAGACAGCTACATTATATTACGCCTAATTACTCTATTATATTACTTAGATGTAAATTTTGCTTCTGTAAATCTGTCTAATCACTTATTTAATTTTATTTCTAGTTTATATACATTAGTAATTAATTTTGCACTATATGCTTAATACTTTTTATATATTATTACTATATTATTATTTTTCTTTCTGTTGTGAAAAGCAGCCCAGCTGCATTGCCTTTCAATAAAATGTATAATTTTGCATGCCAAAAAGCCTCTTAATGAAATGAATGAGAGAGAGAGAGAGATGAAAGTTGAGTGTATGCGCGTCTGTGCGTTTCTTTTTTTAGAGTGAGTTTACTTAAAAAACTGTGATTTTATCCTCTCGTTGCTGGAAAATATAATGTAGCGATTCAGTATCTAAGCTATTTTATTAATAAAAGTTGTGGGGCAGCATTGACAAGTGTCTTTTCTCCTTGATGTGTGAGCTGCGCGATCTCCGATATATATAGAGGTGCATCTCAATAAATTAGAATGTCGTGAAAGTTCATTTATTTCAGTAATTCAACTCACATTGTGAAACTAGTGTATTAAATAAATTCAATTCACACATACTGAAGTCGTTCAGTTTTAGAGTCTGGAGGAAGGGTGGAGAAAGCTCATAGCCCAAGTTGCTTGAAGTCCATTGTTAAGTTTCCACAGTCTGTGATGATTTGGTGCAATGTCATCTGCTGGTGTTGGGTCCATTGTGTTTTTTGAAAACCAACGTCACTGCACCCATTTACCAAGAAATTTTGGAGCACTTCATGCTTCCTTCTGCTGACCAGCTTTTTGAAGATGCTGGTTTCATTTTCCAGCAGGATTTGGCACCTTCCCACACTGCCAAAGCACCAAAAGTTGGTTAAATGACAATGTTATTGGTGTGCTTGACTGGCCAGCAAACGCACCAGACCTGAACCCCATAGAGATTATATGGGGTATTGTCAAGAGGAAAATATAAACAAGAGACCAAAAAATGCAGATGAGCTGAAGGCCACTGTCAAAGAAACCTGGGATTCCATACCACCTCAGCAGTGCCACAAACTGATCACCTCCATGCCACGCCGAATTGAGACAGTAATTAAAGCAAAAGGAGCCCCTACCAAGTATTGAGTACATGTACAGTAAATTAACATACTTTCCAGAAGGCCAACAATTCACTAAAAATGTTTTTTTTTTTTTCTTATGAAGTATTCTAATTTGTTGAATTGGTGGGTTTTTGTGAAATGTGTTTCAATTAAAAGAACCAAAGACTTAAATTTAAACTAAATTTTTGTGGAAAAAGTCAAATAATACACATACATGAAAATAGGATGAAGCAGACAGACAGATGGACTGAAGTTGGTGAATTTTGACATCTAAGTGTGTATTTTGCCATCACACTATTCTCACCCAAGCTTTAGCATGCCAACTTGGCATCAGCTCAAAGCACGGGCACACTTAGCCACCAGCTGGCAGTCGTGGGCCTCAAATAAAAATTGTTCAGACATGGCACTCATTCAAAAAGTTCTCACCTCCCTAAACCCCTCCGTGGTAAATCGGGATGGCATGTTCCTGCAAACTGAAAGCTTTGTCTGAGAATCTCCCCTCCAGTTTGAGAAGTAGTATCGTCAACGAACAATCCATTCACCACCACAGAAAGAGCCCGAAGCGAGAACACTCTCCTTAAAACTTTAAATGCCTTAAACAGATCATTGATTCTTGACGCTTTGTATAGCACATGATGTAGATGTATTGATGGACGTCCTTCTTGTTTCATGAGGAATTCAATTATTTTCTTTTTGCCAGAATCAGGCTTGGATCCCATCATGCTCTTGGTGTGAATTTTGAAATTCCAGCTATTCTTCAAACATATCCGATTGGTTTGGAAAGAAGACCGAAGGTTGACCGTCGAGCAGAAGGCAACCCGGTGAGCATATATTTGACACGTAGCTACAATGGCTGTCCGCCAGCTCGGTATCTTCTCAGTCATGGTGTTAGCAGGTAACACGTCCGGCAGTGGGCGCCAGCTCCCCATTTGGTTGGCCCAGGATTTGCTGAAATTGTGGGAGAAGAGAGATGCCCCCTCTTTTCTGAAAGATTCAGTGAGTGGATGGGGAACAGAAATCAAGGGGTGTTCCAAAAACATGTGTAAGGTTGGCACCAGATGAGAATGCCTTGGCAAGCACCTCACTCTCCCCCTCTTGCCCCTCTTAGAACACATGGCACGATGACGGCGGCATCTGGCTGCGCTGACTCTCAGCAGCTGCGCTTTGTCTATGCCAGTTGGGATGCTTGGCACTGCCACTTCATCAACTACCTGTGGCTTCTCCTGGGCGTGGAGCAGGCAATGAATTGTTTGGTGCTGCAGCTGCAAACTTGGCTTCTTTCCAAGAGATACAGTTGTGTAAACACATGCTAGACTCATGGCACACAAACAAATGTTTTGAATACTTGGACAATTTGTATACAGGAGGACAACTCTGCATCTGAGCTTACTTTATTCAATGCTGGGCATCTGGTCTCTGGAGGAAGTTCACAACATTATCACATGGAAACCTTTGTACTCTATTATACAAGAATCTCCAGGAAACTCTTTTTTTGTCTATTCTTTGTCAACATGCCATGAAAAAGTGAGAAGATTTCTTGTATTATTTACAAAGCTTCAAAGAATATGTTGACTATAATTTATAAAAGAAAGACCCTCTTTACTGGATTATTCCATATGAGTTCCCCATGGTTCTCTACTATGCCCTATTATGTTCCATATTAATTCTGTAACTTTGGTTGCATTGAATAAGAAATACCGAATTCACTGTGTTAAGCTTCCCTAATGCTGCTCTCATGTACGATGAGGTCTTCCCATGTCTGATTTGCTAGGATTTTCCCCATGACTGCGGTTCACCACATATCAGCACTCTAAAGCAGTTACAAGCTTTCCTCATTTTGAGAGCATCGTTTGGTATATCCAGGGGTAACTGTCATGTTCTTTAAATTTTGCAAAAGTTGCAAAACCTCCAGAGGATCTCAGACATTGCAGCCTTTTAATAAAACAACAAACTCTGCTCTTTTAAAAAGGGCAGGGAGGGTGTACTTACATCGAAGTGGAGCAGCTAAGGCAGCACTTTTGACAAAAACATGACAAGCTTTGTTTTTTAAGTGAACTAGATATCTGTTATGTTATAAGTCCTGACATCCACAGAGCCATGTAACCCAGATTGGATAGAATTTTCTTTACAGGTTTTGTTTTTAGGTAATTTTCAATGGAGACAGATTATATATGTCAAGATTCAAAGACAGCAGTTCTATTTTTTGTTCAGCTTCTGGTGACCCACTGGGAGTTTGGCTCCATCTGTGCCAGCCTGACCCAATTTAGCCCACGGCCACGTCCAACTGTTCCATGTCCCAAGCATATGTGCAGTTGCAGGAGGATAAGCGATCCTCACCACACGGGACAGGGAAAAGCGCGCTGCAGACATGACACTGGACCTGACTCTAGTCTACCCTCTTCCCAGAGCATATGTCAGGAAAAGGGCTGACCTTCATTACCCATGCACTGGAGTTATTCTGCTTTGAAAACAAATTAAACTGTGCTGGCATGGTTTGACATTTTGGTGTTTGGGATGTCTGAGCATGGATGGTGAATGTGTTATTTGTGGATTACAAGTGAATGTTAATTTGAAAGAGAGAGAGGGATAAAGTAACGCTAACCATACATAACACTATAAATCAGCAAGCAAGATTAATTTTTAATAGCATTCTACGGGGTAGTCCCTCAATGAAATCTCATTAGTCTAAAGCAGTGTTTCTCAACCCTGGTCCTGGGCACCCCCCAGCAATGCACATTTTGTGTGTCTCCCTAATAAAACACACCAGATTCAACTCATTAGCTCATTAAAAGAAACTCCAGGACCTGAAATGGGTGTCCGATAAGGGAGACATACAACATGTGCAGTGTTGGGGGGCGCTCAGTACCAGGGTTGAGAAACACTGGTCTAAAGTCTTGTACCTTAACTATATGGTGAACATGAAATATATTCTGATTGGTTGCAATTGAGACATATTGCATACCAGATTTGCATTTGGTGTGGAAAGATAAATTGTTAAATTGTACTAGAAGCATGTCTCACTGTGAGAAACAAGGTACATTATATCAATACTCATATTTTGTCAGAAGTGTGATTTAAAGGTAAAATTAAGCCCAACCCAGACCCTAAACAAGGCCCTGTGATCTGACATGTATTATATAGAATTATTAAATATTTTTTTCATCAATCACAAACCTGAAATTATACATGAAAACTAACTTCAACCTTACACAAAACTGTTTTTTTGCGTCCTGACGGGCTCGGGCTACGCAACTTTTCTAACAATATCTGCATTATCCAGCCCAGATGGAGAGGAATGAGCAGGGCTTCCCCAATAGCCATGGTAATAGAAGTGGAAGCTGGCACTTTTGGCAGCCAAGCAGATGTGTGGACAGTATCGGTGCCCAAAGCTTGTGCCCACTGGGAGCAGAGTGTGAGATGCACATATGGGGCCCCATGCTGGTGTTCAGCTGATGCAGCAAGATAGAATTACAGAAACAGTTCTCAATCAGGCTGTGGCTCAAATTATCACTCGATTTCAATACAGTTTGAAAACAGAAATTTCAGAACTTTGAAACACATTTTCTGACCAAAATATGAGTGGTGCCAATCTGTGCAAAACTAATCTTGCTGCAACAATTGCTGAGTGGTTATTAACATATTACTATGTAGTTGCAATGATTTTCTTTGCCCACCCCCAAAATATCGTGTTCTATGCCCCAAGTCTCTCCTTAAGTGTATAGCTGTTTTCATAATTTGTCAGAATACAGGTTTCATTCCACCCTCCTTGCCCTGTCCCCTTTGTTTCTTTGCTCAGAGTACTTCTGTGTCTGAGTCCTGGTATATTTACATCATCCATGTTAATAGCACTGTAAGTTCTAGCAGCAGCTGTTTACCACTGTAACTAGTTAATGCCTCAGGATAAGATGTCAGATTCACTGTTTTATGTTTTTGTCACTGTGACTTTGTTTGTGTTTGTTGCAACAGATTTATTTCAAGAAATGCAAAAGCAACTTGTTTGGATGCAATTATTAGAATAATATTATATTACTATAATAGGCATAACCAGGAGCATGCAAAGATTCTAATTATTCTGTACTTTAGAACAGATTATGTTCATATTAACTGTAATAAGTAACAGACTTCACATCGACTGCATGGACTTGATACTTAAATGCACCATAAAAGCTCTATGGGTCCACACCAAAAGTTCTAGTGTGAAAGTATATAATAGTCCAATTGCTTAGAAACATTATAGCATTATAGAAACAAATATTTTCAATAAACCACATGATTTGAGGACTAATATGACAAAATTGTGTGAGAGAAATCATGTTTTGTGCTGCAGTTTAATTGTCAGACTGTGTTCCGTGTTTTGCTCCTTATGTGTTCATTATGCCCATATTTGGTTCTTCCTTTTCCTGTTCCCATAATGTTCCCCGATTAGTTCTTCATTTGTTCCCAGCTGTGTTTAGTTAATTATCCTCATTCCCCTGTGTTTATAAGCCCCAGTCTGTTCAGTTTGGTTTTGTCGGGTCTACTTGTTGAATGAACGTTGATCCCCGTGTCCTACGTGTGGTTTTCCCTGTTGTAAATAAAGTCTGTGATAATTCTGGAATCTCCTTTGTCTCCTCGCTCCTTCACAGTAGGCATAACATGACAGAAGACCCGAACAAGGACAGTAAGCGGCGCCCCCTCTTCCCCTGTTTGTTTTCCGTTTTTAAAAGTGTTTTGGCTTTCCGTTTGTTTCCCCCCGAGATCATGGAAATTGCCGCTTGTTTCTCCGCCTTAGTTCGCAGAGATCTCCCGTTCTTCGAATACGCCTGGGAATTCCGCGGGCTCGCCGCAGCGACAGCATTGGATGACGCCACCATCAATTCTCTGTTCTGGCTCGGGGCCAACTACCATCGCCCCATGGACCTCCCAGACACCAAGGGACTATGCTGGAGGGAAGGGATCTACCGATGTCTGGGGAGTGTCTGGGCCCGAGCCAGAACCAGCCCACCATCAAGCCCGCCGGCCGCAGCTTTCTCCAGCCCGCCGGCCGTTCCTCAGTCAAGCCCGCCGGCCACTCCAAAGTCAAGTTCACGGGCCACCGCTCGCTCAAGCCTGCCGGAATCTCTGCCGTCAAGCCCGCCGGACGTGGCTATCTCCAGCCTGCCGGCTGCGGCTCACTCAAGCCCGCCGACCACACCTTTCACCCCGAACCTAAAGGAGAATCTAAGGAGGAGAAGGCAGTCGGCTCCAGCCCCAGAGCTTGCTATTTTTGCTCAGGACCGGTACTTGAAATACAGATTGGGCTGTTTGCTCTGCCCTGCAGTGGTATTTCACAGTCAGTCTCTGCTGGCCATTACTGTCCTCATGGCACTCCAGTTTACTGATAGTCTCCCTCTAATGAGTTATTGATCCACTCTGTTTTCTCTTTGCTTTCTTTCAAGGCAACGGAAATGACTGCACAGGAGAGACAATCAGGGCTTTCCCAATCCAACTTCCAGGCAGCATGTCCTCTTTAGACTTGCACTAGTTCTGCAGGTCGCCATAAAAAAGCTGCTGGAGGTTTGTTTTAAAATGTCGTATGGATTGTGTTTTAGGGGCTAGATAATCAGATGTTCGTACTTCATTTGCATTTGGTGAGAGATGGCAAAACACAGATGGTTCTGATCCCTGGACCACATGCCAAGCTTGTGCATGAAAATCAATGACAATTTGTCGTGCATAGTCACTGGTTTGTAGATTTTGGCTAATATCTCTTCATGGCAACCATGTGTCTTCGATGTGATCAGAGGTGATTTTATTCTCATCCAATCAAATAGCATGTGGTCAAAGAACAAGGTGGAAGAGAATGTAATTCTCACTGTTGCAAAAGTTTCCTGAGCTCTTGACAAATTATATGGGTAAATAAATGCCTTTTTATTATGATATAATGCAATGTGCACCGCAAGATCCGGAACTTGTAAGAAAGTTTAATGCATACTATGGACAAAAAAGCTTTCTCAAAATTAAAAGCTCCAATATGTTTGGCTAGCTTTATCCAGCTTCTGCAAATCACAGGTTTAGTTAGTCTGCCAGGAATTAAAGTCATGTTTACAAGTTTGAAGAATGCTATAGTAAGTACTTTTATGAATGATCTACAGTAGCCAATGGATTTACAAAGTAAAGTTCATGGAATCAAATCTTTGAAAAATCATTGAGAGATTAGATTTCAGATATTTTTGATGAAAAAAAAGTGAATTCAGTGTTTTTATTGTTCATCAGCTGGAAAAAAATTGTTCTGAAAATGCTTCCAATTATGTTGTTCCTCTGTGTTGTTATCACTGTAGTTGTAGTATGGACTTCCCTGGTCTCATTGAATTAGAGCTATTATTAAATTTTTGTAGTTATCAATATAGTTAGTTTCCAGAATAATTTGTAGTATGGAGCAGACTTTATGCCAGTGGTCAAAAGTCTTGCTCTGTGAGACTAAAGATACATTAACTTCTATCAGGATGAAGTAGAGTGCTGGGATGTGGCCATGAGTTGAATAAATAAATCACCAAAGCCACAATTCCTTTTACAGAAAGGTTCTTATGTCCCCTTCCCTTACCTCTCGCAGCCAGGCACTTCTGTCTTTTCTTTCCTCTCATTCTGTCTCTCTCTCTCTCTTTGTGTGAGACTGTCACACCACTCTGTGTTGAGAGACAGCACCATATGTTGTCTAGCCTCTCTGGGAGGGCGGCCCAGCTTTGCTGTAGAGATGATGCTGTGACTGCATGTGGCTGAGGGCAAACTTTGTATAGGAGATAAGTTAGAAAGAATGAAAGAGAGCTCCACATATTTTTTCTTTTTCATTGGGTGTGTGTTTTTGTGTCAGGGTTTGCACTTTTCAGCATTTCCTTCTTGCACATTGGTGACTAGCTTTATAACAGACATCAATGGTGTACAAAACTGATAACTCGAATATGAACATGAATATGAAATGTGATATATATATATATGGCTTGAGTATCTCTTCCAACGTGTCAAATTTTTTTTTTGCTTGTTTTTATCAGCTGACGTTGCAGGACAAGCAATCAAATCAGTGCAAGTATTTGCACAACAAAATAGTGAGCAAGCCAGCAATCCCTCAACATACTTTTTTGTAATAATCCCCATCCACTTGATTGGCTCTATGACTCTCTCTCCTCTCCACCTGTAGCTGGTGTGTGGTGAGCGCACTGGCACCATTGTCCTGTGGCTGCCGTCGCATTATCCAAGTGGATGCTGCACACTGGTGGTGGTTGAGGAGAGACCCTCCCACATGATGTTAAAGCGCTTTGGGTGTACAACAATACACAATTAAGTGCTATATAAATGCATAATTCATTCATTCATTCATAAAAAGGTAATTTATTTCACTTAAAACAAATCACAGACAGAGCAAATCAAAAGCTATTTTCAACTGACTAGCATAGTTTAGAAAAGAGACCATGGTGTTTGTTTTTCTCCATGTGTGAAAGTAAAGCGCTGAAAGCGTGCGTGTTCAGAATTCATCTTGGATGTGTTTTCATTACCACTTTGCATCTTGAGCAGAGGGGTTCAATCCTGCTCTAAATAACAGGATGGATTGTTAGGCACGCGTGTTATTAATTTTTTTCAGGTCCCGTGGCGTCTGTATGAATCTTAATGCTGCTGACTGGGCTGCTTGTGTTATCGACTTTCTTTAAAATATGAAGAGGTTTGCTGGAAGTGCCCAGGGTCATTAGCTGATGAGTGGACTCAAATCCCTCTCCGAAACTGTGTGGCTTCACCGTGTTAAATGTGCTCCTAAAATATTCATAATCATACTCATGCACACACACATAATACTGGAGCGTGGTGGTTGAGAAGAATGTGTGTGTGACAATCAATATTTAAATGCATTCCTGTTTTTGTGTGTGTGGTTAATTAGCTGCAGTTCTTAAGCCAAGATGTTTGTGAGCAGATTAAGGGTAGCGTTGTCAGTGACAAGATAATTGCTATTTCATAAGTGTCTATGCTTATGACCTGGTTAAAAGCACAATCTGATGGTTGCAATGAATATGTGGGATTTGGGGTTTTGGTCTTGCTATGTGCATAGGTTTTAACTTATACTCGGCACCAAATAGTAGTGGATTCAGCTATTACATGGATTCATCACTCTAATAATGTTACAATATTCAGTAATACAGTCTACGGAACTTATTTAACCATGCTGATGTGGCCAACATGATTTTGTGAAATGTCAAATAAAACTAAAAATTTTAATGTATAATAGTAACGAGTAGTGCTTGACATGGCTGTTTTTAGCCTTTTATCATTCCAGAGGCACAGGCTCACCATTAACTCAAAAACTGTACCTATATTTTTTTTGTGGAGGTCTTGGGACAACCTCCCCACAAGTTCTGCTGACTTTGGGAGCAGCAGCATTTTCTGAAAAATGAATGGTCAGGGTTAAAGATGATTTCAATTTCTCATCTGCATAATTCTAACTTTTACATATTATTTTCAAGCTAATAGTCACTTTATCATTGACCAGTAAACAAATAATTAAATAGAAATGTTACTTTCTGCACATTAGCAAAACTGCATGTGGGATGGATGTAATCCAGGCATACTACATTCATCCTTTGTTTTTGTCCTGTGACCTACAGTACCAGCGTCAGTTGTGTCACTTCACTGCCATTCACAAATCCTCTCCTGTGGCCTCGTGGGATAGTAAGGTTTCCAATAAATGCACATTTAAGAGGCTTGCCAGAAGTATCAAGTCATTCGTTTTTTTTTTGTTTTTTTGCCTACTCTTTTATGAATATTTGAATCAGATTTCCCTATATTTATCCTGTTTTTTTCACATATATCTATCTAGTATATATATATATATATATCATATTTAATAGCATATTGGATGTCACAGTGGGGTTACATTCAGTGGGGCAAAAAAGTATTTAGTCAGCCACCTAATTGTGCAAGTTCTCCCACTTAAAAGATGAGAGAGGCCTGTAATTTTCATCATGGTTATACCTCAACTATGAGAGACAAAATGATTTTAAAAAATCCAGAAAATCACATTGTATTTTTAAAGAATTTATTTGCAAATTGGAAAATTTGTATTTGGTCAATAACAAAATTTCATTTCAATACTTTGTTATATACCTTTTGTTGGCAATGTTTGGTCAAATGTTTTCTGTAAGTCTTCACACGGTTTTCACACTACTGTTGCTGGTAGTTTGGCCCATTCCTCCATGCAGATCTCCTCTAGAGCAGTAAGTTTTGGGGCTGTCGCTTGGGGCAACACGGATTTTCACTCCCTCCAAAGATTTTCTATGGGGTTTAGATCTGGAGACTGGCTAGGCCACTCAGGACCTTGAAATGCTTCTTACGAAGCCACTCGTTGTTGTGTTTGGGATCATTGTCATGCTGAAGACCCAGCCACGTTTCATCTTCAATGCCCTCGCTGATGGAAGGAGGTTTTCACTCAAAATCTCACGATACATGGCCTCATTCATTCTTTCTTTTACACGGATCAGTCGTCCTGGTCCCTTTGCATCCAAAGAACCGCCCCCAAAGCATGAGTTTTGTCCTCCCCCACTGCTGTTCACAGTAGTTAAGTGTTCTTGGATGGCCACTCCCGTCAGCTTCACACTACTAATTCTCCTCCAAACACGACAGTTGAGTTTTTACCAAAAAGTTCTATTTTTGGTTTCATCTGACCATATGACATTCTCCCAATCCTCTTCTGGATCATCCAAATGCTCTCTAGCAAACTTCAGCCGGGCCTAGACATGTACTGGCTTAAGCAGGGGGACACTTCTGGCACTGCAGGATTTGAGTCCCTGCGGCGCAGTGTGTTACTGATGGTATCCTTTGTTACTTTGGTCCCAGCTCTCTGCAGGTCATTCACTATGTCCCCCTGGGTGGTTCTGGGATTTTTGCTCACAGTTCTTGTGATCATTTTGACCCCACGGGTGAGATCTTGCGTGGAGCCCCAGATCGATGGATATTATCAGTGGTCTTGTATGTCTTCCAATTTCTAATAATTGCTCCCACAGTTGATTTCTTCACACCAATCTGCTTACCTATTGCAGATTCAGTCTTCCCAGCCTGGTGCAGGTCTACAATTTTGTTTCTGGTGTCCTTTGACAGCTCTTTGGTCTTGGCCATAGTGGAGTTTGTAGTGTGACTGTTTGAGGTTGTGGATAGTTGTCTTTTTTACTGATAACGAGTTCAAACAGATGCATTAATACAGGTTAACGAGTGGAGGACAGAGGAGCCTCTTAAAGAAGAAGTTACAGGTCTGTGAGAGCCAGAAATCTTGCTTGTTTGTAGGTGACCAAATACTTATTTTCCCGAGGAATTTACCAATTAATTCTTTAGAAATCCTACAATGTGATTTTCTGGATTTTTTTTTTTTCATTTTGCCTCTCATAGTTGAGGTATACCTATGATGAAAATTACAGGCCTCTCTCATCTTTTTAAGTGGGAGAACTTGCACAATTGGTGGCTGACTAAATACTTTTTTGCCCCACTGTACATCTGAGGTTCAAAAGAAAATTAAAGAGAAGGGTGGAGGAGCCCTAGGAGATAAAGGCAGATGACTGAATAGTTTATTGTTGCAGAAATCTCCTTCATCTCCTTAACTGTAGTGACAATTAGTCTTCAAATTTTAAATGATTTATTGAAAGAGTTTATCAAATGCATTGATATGATTTGGTGCATATCAGTGAGTTCTCTCCCTTGTCACTCAAGAATTTATAAGTAAAATTTTACTGGGGCACAGCAGAGTCATATTGGGCCTTATTGTTGACGCTATTCAACCCATTTGTTTTTCTTTGTGGCCAATTTTAAATATATGCTAAATATATGATGTAAACTGTGAAGCTCAATTAAATATATTTTTGAATAGAAAATATATTTAGTTTCAACCTTCATATACCAAAATATATTTCAAAATGTATTTCTGGGTCAAGAAAACACTTTTACAATTTACATTTTGGCTAAATGAAAATGTAGATAGTAGTACTAATAATGTATTTATTATTTTTATACATATTTTAGCAAATATATTTTTGGGCTTATTTTATATTTTTGTTTGCTGTATGGGAATGTGGTACCTGTGTAGTTGTTATGGTTTTCTGGGTGGTTGTAAGGGTATTTCACGGGTGTTCTGAGTGGTAACTAGGCTCAGGTAAAAAATAAATAAATACAAAATCATGCTGGGTGATATTCTTATGATATTATTGTCCTAAAATATGGCTTGAGTCCAGTAATTGTCCAGTAATCCCAAAATGTGGCTTGGGTAATTGTAAGTTTTCCAGCTCTAAGTATGGACATTTGGGCAATAGCAGTAGGCTGATTTATACTTTTGCGTCGAACCTACGCCGTAGCCTTTACGCCGTAGGCTATGCGTCAGTTTTCATTTATACTTCTGCGTCGTTGTCCGCGTCAATCACTATGGTGGAGGGTTCTTGCGACCCGAATCACAGTGCTTTGCGATCTGGTAAATTGGCCGCTGTTAATTTTTTGGAGAGAGTGCACGTCAGGCTACGGCGTATTGTGTGGCTTCTATGCGTAAGCTACGGCGTAGGTCCGACGCAGAAGTATAAATCAGTCTAAAGGAACCCCTCCCTCCATATGTACTTGAGTTTTGTGTGTGTTTATGTGCACTTTAATATATTTTAATGTTACACCTTCTTATATTAAATAAAACAAAGCAAAGAATAAGTGTCTTATCATTTATTATACTACATACCATTATACATCAGTAGTTGTCTGCAACAAACAATGTTGATCTGCCGTGGTACAAGTCCTTGTGCAGATTGAAAGAATGCCATCATCTCCTGTTCCGTTGTTGTCTCCCTTTTTTTTTTTTTTTTGTAGTTGAACTATATTTAATGATTTGATATTTATTTGCCGCGTCACGGCTATAATGCTTCTCCGACGAGCCGCTTCCTCTGCGGCTTTTGACGTGGTACTGCGGGTTACACCAGCAACATGCCCGTGGACACTGCAGACTAGCCGTTTGCATGTGTACTGCACATTGATGCGGACAACGACGCAGAAGTATAAATGAAAACTGATGCATAGCCTACGGCATAAAGGCTACGGCATAAAGGCTACGGCATAAAGGCTACGGCGTAGGTTCAACGCAGAAGCATAAATCAGCCTTAAGGATGCTCATCTTAGCAATCACAATAAAAAATGTAAATAAATAATGTTTTTTTTCTTTTTTTCTAGAAATATTCATACATTTAGAAACTAGATTCTAAAATACAAGTTTTAGTTTATTTAATTTACAACAATTCAACACAATATTATGTTTTGTTTTCATGTACACTTTATGAACTAATATGTTAAATAGTGTTATAAAGACATGGCATAATCCTTGATGCTATAAAGTCTTTTACTCTTTGATGTGGATGCTTGAAGCTCTTTGATGTCACTTTCACTTTTCCATGCCTTTTACAACCTAATCACTCACCCATTGAAATTACCGTAAAATATTGAAGCACATCTTTTGTGTATGTCCTTGTCTCTCATTGTTAATGTTGCATTTGAAAAGGCCCAGTGAAACAGGATATTTGATGGTGCCAGTTAATGAGGTCAGTGGTTTCATTGAAGCCCAGGGCACCCCGTTTACACATTAATGGCACTATTCATAGCACCCTGACATGTGGAAGTAGCTGGAGGTCAGAGGTCAACATTGAGGGCCTATATGTACTGCGGCTTACTGCAAGAATTTTGACCTTGCATGTAAATGCACCTTGACAAGATTGTTATGACAAGATGAATGAATTGTAGTGCAATGTGTGCAGGTACATTTCCTTTTCTCTTTCTTTATAAAAGGTTTTGTACTTGAATGCTTCTGTGTTTACGACAGGTTTACAACAGTGTTCATATTTAGTTATGCATTCATAAGTGGCATCCACATTTTTATTTGATAAATAATATGCATTTTTGAGACTTTTTTCAATTAAAAATCTGAACTGGAAATACTTTGAAGTATCAAATCAGTTTACTTGTTTGTAGTCTGATCAAAGCCAATGCAAACCAAATTCGAATGTGGTTTCTAGATTTCTAGTGCTTAATGGAATCAACACCATGATGAGATGTCATGATGGGCATAAGCAAATACAAGATTTCCAATTTTCCTTTTATCTTTTAGCATAGTAAGAGCTACTCTGGAACTGTGTCTTAACCAGTGTTGGGGAAAGTTACTTTTAAAAGTAATGCATTACAATATTTCGTTACTCCCTAAAAAAAGTAACTAATTACGTTACTTAGTTACTTTTTATGGAAAGTAAAGCGTTATATTACTTTTGCGTTACTTTCGCGTTACTTTTTAAATATAAGCAGGGCTTGATTGTTTTTAATATAAGAAGTTCTATTTATAGCCAATATAAAAACCCTTTCACACCAAAAAGTGTATTGAATAAACCTCAGGCTGAAGCAAAAGTAAATTCACGTCTGTACAGTAGAATGCAGGAGAAGAAACACTCTTCAGCAATAAAAAAAACAAAGCACAATTGTTAGTTTATCTAAAGTCATTTGTGCTTATTAGTACAGTTGAACTGGTTCATTGAAGGTCAGAAGCAAAGACATTGGTTTTAATAGAATGGGATTAAATACATAAAAGTTATTTGTGTTGTTTAATATTTAATTATTGCCGGTTTGCGTCATATTCTTTTTGTATTTCACTGTTTTAATTCATTTTGATTAATACTTAATCTGTTTTTTGTGAGTGGGATGAATTAATGCACATTCACATTTAGTCTAGAACTACAGTAACATCATGTTCACACAGCGCACACAACTCCTCTGCACTTCCGATTTCTCCCAATATGGGGACAGGAGACTTGTCAGTCAATAAATGGGAAAACAAACTAACTGGCATTACTTTTTTGAAAAAGTAATGCGTTACTTTACTAGTTACTTGAAAAAAGTAATCTAATTATGTAACTCACATTACTTGTAATGAGTTACCCCCAACATTGGTCTTAACCAGATGCCACATTATAAGATTCCAACGATAAGTAATTTGTCTGTCCACATCAGACATGACACGACTACAAGACATGTCAAAATCAATCAAATATCACAGCCAATCAGAAGAGTGTGTGAGCAGAGTCTCTCTGTAAGCACACTGCACTCGCAATGAAATTGATGAGCTGCATATTCTAATTAATAAACATTCATAAATATTACATTGTAACATTTTAGAAATACAAACCAATTAAATAAAACAATCGGTCATGAAATATGCTTGTTTGTTCACACTGAGTTCACAGCTTTAACAGTCATGTTTCCTTTATTTTCAAGAACTGAGATAAATTATTAATTGTAGCTTCAATTATGGTCATGCAAAGGGATATTCAAACTCCCTTAACACTTTTAACATTAAATAAATCACACAATTGGTACCTGAAATTATCATTGTCATAATTTGTATGTTATTAATGGAAATAGAAAATATTTTCTAAAACAGAAAACCCTGATGCTTGTCACGTATTGCTGTCATGGCTGGTTAGTATGGAAAAGATACCTTTTATCGTGCGTTGCAGCAGCATGTCTAGTTAGGATATGGTGTAAACAAGGACCATCACTAAAAACACCCTGACAAATATTTTATTAGTGGGTCCTCCTTATAGCTTATAAGTAGGCTATTCCATCGAGGACCTTAGTGGGCCCAGTTATTAGGGTCTGTTTGACTATTTGCATTAGATTTTTCCTTTAAGTTTATGCAACCACCATTCCATGTGAAATCAACAGCGCAGTTTTCAGTAAAGTTTGGAATACACTACATGAGTTTTCCCAGATTTTTGCACCAATTTATAGTCTCGAGGAATAGTCTCGTCTCATAATAGTCTCGTTGCTGAACATCAGAGCCAGTCTATAGACTGGAATTAACATTTCATAGAATCTCAGAGTGTGTGATGGGAACAGACTTTCTTTTGCTCCAGCAGGAGGAAATTAAACCTGCTTTATTTTTTGAGACAATTTTAGATTTTTTTTTTTCGTTTGTCATGCATCGCCTATAAACTAGTTTGTTCAGACCACCCTGAAAATCTGATCGCGTCGTTAGGTGTATGATGCAGTTTTCCCTCTGGTAACCAATAATTGTTTGGTATTCTACGCCTAATATATTTATATATTAAGTTATATATATATATATATATATAGAGATATATATATATATATACGTTATTAATAGTGTATAGGCGCCCCAAGAAAATATCCACCGCAAGTCAAACTCACACATACTTTTTCTTGTCAATGAATACTGACTCATTCTTTCACTATACTGAGTATCAAACCCCTGTCTTAAGCGGCTGTTGGCCTTCTGGAGATGTACACATTCACAAATATAGTGTTTAACAATTAATGCCACAAGCTTTCTAACATTACAGGCACAGTAAAACCCACCGATACTATTTTTAGTGCAGTGCAATTGAAGAGGGGTTTGGTTACAGAGCCTTCAAAGTGATGGACATGTGTGTGGCAGGTGCTATGACAGGCTACAGGCTTAAACTGTGGTGTTTCTGTAGAGAGTAAGGCTTCCTAATTGAGCTCTGTTTGTGTGACACGGCATGGGACAATGGGCTCAGCCTCAGCAGATGCTGCAGGGGGTAACAAGACGCAAGGGGGATCCGTGACAATAAAATAGCAGGACAAAAGGACGGGCCGGGGGGGCAGACGTGTTACTCTATATGAGGGCATGTGTGTGCATATGCATGAAGAATTTTTAGAACCATCTGAGCCAGTGGTTCTCAAACGTTTTACACCAAGTACCACCTTAGAAAATATTTGGCTCTCCAAGTACCACAATAATGACCAACATTAAAATACAGTAGCGTAGTAGGCCTAATTATTCAGCTCCAGCTGTTTTGTCCATCATTAGAACGGCCACCTCTGAGGCAGTAAATTAATAGCATCACGTTTTCACCAGTTTGCAGGTTATAAAGTTAATCGTAGCTATATGGGCGCTCAGTTTCTCTTGGTTGTTAATGCATTTGGCCAAAATCTCACGATATAAAATACGAACAGCTATGATATTTAAAATGTACAAAAGTGTATTGGCTACAACTAGACAGCAAATGCTAAGACTCTTCCCTGCTCTTTATACACACAAAAAACATTAACCTTTATAGACAGCATTTCTTGAGTAAAGGAAACACTGTACTTATTCAAACATCAGGGGCCTCATGTATAAAACTTTTCGTAGATTTCATCCTAAATGTGTGCGTATGCACAAAAGCTGGATTTTGCATACGTACAAAAGTTTTCAGATTTATAAAGTCATGCGTATGCCAGAACCTGCACAAAATTCCCTTTGTAATACCGTCAGGGGAAGATTGTGCGTACATGAATCTCCACTCCGTCTCCTCCCCGAAATAGCCATATATGGAGCTTACAACACCTAATTTTAATATGCATAATGTAATCTGCATATCATTTCCATGCATATTTCATCCACATGACACCATGTTTAACGCAGTTAAGGGTACAATACGTTAGGAAAATATGAGATACGTACTATAAATGTGTTTTGAGACATCACTATTCTAATGTATGCAATTTGCCTAAAAGTTAAACATATATTTTAGAATGTTTATAGCCTATATTTTTATGGAAAGATATAGGCCTTATTTTTTTGCAGTGTAAATAGCTGTCTGACTCACCGTGTCAATAACCAAAACATTTTGAAAATAAAACGTGCATATCTTACAGTTTCCTCTATTTTTTAAATATGGTGTGTCGCAATATTGGGAAAAGCACGAAAGGGGATATCTACTGTCTGTGTGCGATACCTGTGAACAGAGGCTTTAGAGTACTGTCATCAAACCTGTTCAAACCAGCCAATGGAATGTTTGATCAACAAGTGCATCCTTATGTCTGTCGTTACCGTATATGTTCCAAAGCATCAGACGAATCAAGTTCACATCAGTGATCATTATTCACGCAAAAGTATTCTCTCAGAACATGAGTTTTTGCTATTTAGAACACAATTTAAAGCGGAACTGTCATGCGCCAAGCAATCCTCACTGTGATTAAAACATTAAATCGCATACCACAGGAAAATTGTTTGAAAGTAGCACATCCACTGCAAATATTTCTGTTTAAATTCATATAAAATTTTTGTATTTTCTGGATAATAATTTCATGAAATGTCAGTGTTTAACTGCATTATTGAGAGTGTCATATTTAATCTAAATGTGTATGTCAAATGTAAAACAGACTTTAAAATCATTCTGTTTGCTTCCTTATTTTCCTCACTCCAGTAAAAGAGTGCCTACGCATGGTCTAGAGTGTCCGTACGGTGCGCACATATTTACGCCAAGTTTATTTTTAATAAATCCCGATATGTGCGTGGAAAATTGCGTACGCACATTTCCATGCCCATTTTGTGCGTACACAACGTTTATACATCAGGCCCCAGTTCTTTATTTACCCTTGCATTGCGAAAAAGTAGACATCTGTCTTCAAACTGCGTGTTGCGGCACTTCATTCTGAATGGAGGCGGGGTGGAGTTATAAGGTTTGACTGACAATTTGAGGATCCAATGGCATTACGAGGTTTAGTCACAAGCTCTTTTGAATGCTTTTCATTGGTAAACTTTTTGTAAAACCCTCAAACAGACCTAAGGAAGACCAATAGCACTGATTTTAAAATAATAATAATGAAATATAAAAGAGATAGGAAGTTTGGATAATTTTCCACCGCACACCTGACAACAGTGGCTGGAAACTGTTTTAACATTAATTTGCAGGTGCATCTCAATAAATTAGAATGTCATGGAAAAGTTCATTTATTTCAGTAATTCAACTCAAATTGGGAAACTCGTGTATTAAATAAATTTAATGCACACAGACTGAAGTAGTTTAAGTCTTTGGTTCTTTTAATTATGATGATTTTCGCTCACATTTAAGAAAAACCCACCAATTCAACCATCAACCATCTCAACAAATTAGAATACTTCATAAAACCAATAAAAAACATTTTAATGAATTGTTGGCCTTTTGGAAAGTATGTTCATTTACTGTACGTGTGCTCAATACTTGGTAGGGGCTCCTTTGCTTTAATTACTGCCTCAATTCGGCAGGGCATGGAGGTGATCAGTTTGTGGTCCTGCTGAGGTGGTATGGAAGCCCAGGTTTCTATTTTACAGTGGCCTTCAGCTCATCTGCATTATTTTGGTCTCTTGTTTCTCATTTTCCACTTGACAATACCCCATAGATTCTCTATTGGGTTCAGGTCTGGTGAGTTTGCAGGCCAATCTAGCACAGTAACACCATGGTTATTGAAACAGCTTTTGGTGATTTTGGCAGTGTGGGCAGGTGCCAAATCCTGCTGGAAAATGAAATCAGCATCTCATAATGTTTGTCAGCAGAAGGAAGCATGAAGTGCTTCCAAAATTTCTTGGTAAATGGGTGCAGTGACGTTGGTTTTTAAAAAAACACAATGAACCAACACCAGCAGATGATTTTGCACCCCAAATCATCACAGACTGTGGAAACTTACCACTGGAACTTCAAGCAACTGGGCTATGAGCTTCTCCACCCTTCCTCCAGACACTAGGACCTTGGTTTCCAAATGAAATACAAACTTGCTCTCATCTGAAAAGAGGACTTTGGAACCACTGTGCAACAGTCCAGTTCTTCTTCTCCTTAGCCCAGGTAAGACGCCTCTGATGTTGTCTGTGGTTCAGTAGTGGCTTAACAAGAGGAATAAGACACTGTAGCCAAATTCCTTGACACGTCTGTATTGATGCCTTGACCCCAGACTCAGTCCATTCCTTGTGAAATTCACCCAAATTCTTGAATCGATTCTGCTTGACAATCCTCATAAGGCTGCGGTTCTCTCAGTGTGGTTGTGCATTTTTTTCTTCCACACTTTTTCCTTCCACTCAATTTTCTATGAATATGCTTGGATACAGCACTTTGTGAACTGCCAGCTTCTTTGGCAATTAATTTTTGTGGCTTACCCTCCTTGTGAAGGTGTCAATGATTGTCTTCTGGACAAACTGTCAGATCAGCAGTCCTCGCCATGATTGTGTAGCCTAGTGAACCACACTGAGAGACCATTTTGAAGGCTCAGAAACCTTTGCAGGGTTTTGAGTTGACTAACGATTGGCATGTCACCATATTCTATTTGTTGAGATAGTGAATTGGTGGAATTTTGTTAAATGTGAGCCAAAATCATCACAATTAAAATAACCAAAGACTTTAACTACTTCAGTCTGTGTGCATTGTACTTATTTAATACACGAGTTTCACAATTTGAGTGAATTACTGAAATAAATGAACTTTTAAACGACATTCTAATTTATTGAGATGCAACTGTATATTTAAGCCGTGATTCCCTCTGCGTACCACTAAGGGAGCCCCGCAAATTGATCTAGCAATATGAATCCTTGTGTTCATTGTGTGACATAAAAATGACATTTTCCATTGAGCTAGATGTCATCCTGCTGTCATTGTCTCCATGTAATTGTTTTGCTGTTTATATGTGTAATGATCATTTGGCTTTGATCAAGTCAAGTCCAAGATGCTTAAAGGGTCATAGGAGGCCCATTTTCCCAAGTTGTATGAATTCTTATGTTTAGATTTTTTCTTTAAGAAAAGTTTATAACATACTTTGCTTAAATTTTTCAATGGTAGTGTAAAAAAACACCTTCTTTACCTGTCAAAAACATCTCTTTTCAGATCAAGCCGTTTTTGTAACATTTCCCTTTAAATGTTAATGAGCTATGCTGACACCGCCCCTCTCTGCCGAGCTGCTCTCAGAAGGACTGTTTACTTTAGCCGCATTCATATTGAAACTTGCTAATTAGCACATTATTAAAAAAGGCGATTTGCAATATTTTATTACAAACATTATACGACCTTCTTCTGTAGATGAGCTGGATCATGCATATTCTGCGCAACTAGAACTATTTATGTAGATCGGGGGCGCATTCCCTTCAGAACAAAACGTAATCCACTGCAAGCTCAGTGGCTCAGATGTTCCCCCCCGGATTAAATGACGATGATATGTTCATTAGTACATCCAACAACAGAACACCTCAAATAGCTTAGGAGTCATTCATGTCTACATCTGCTCCAGCAGTGAAACAATGGCGGACTGATGACAGCTCACTCAGAGCGGGTCTAAGGTAAGACACCAGTCCAGCCTGTGCTGAAACGCTACTGTCAATCAAACTATCGTGTGAGGGGCCTGTATGTGTGACATCACACGACAGGTCATCCTGAGATCGGCTCGCTTGGAGAAAGGTGAACACATTAACCAGATTAAAAAAAATACTGGGTGGATTTTTATCAATATAGGGTGGTTGTGTACACACTGCCAACACCCATTTCAGTTCAAACAACTTGTAAAAGTGCATGTAGCATCCTATGACCCCTTTAACACAACTGAACTAACGTCCAGCTTGTAACAAGGTTTACCATCTAGATACGACCCAAATTCTGTGCCTGACACTTTGTTATCCTGTGAGCTCACTGGAGCTATAGAAGCCATCTGATTGGAAAAGCAATCAAATAAATAAATAAAAAAAAATAGTGGAGACAACAACAATGACGATTGTACTCTTGTTTTACCAGGTAGATGAGCACAGACAGAGATATCAGATAGAGTTGATGTTTCCAGGAGCTGGTTTCAGGTAAGTGAGGCAGGTAAGGAGATCGGGGACTATTTGCTGATGCTGGAGATAACAGTGGAGATGAGGGAGATCGTGGAGCTTGGAATAGAGATCGCAGAATGAGTCCTTAGTCCTCAAGGGAGACCAGACAATGTGGCAGAGGCAAGTGTGTGCTCTTATAGTGTTGTGAACTTGATTGAATGATGATGAGAACCAGGTTTTTGTGAGCAGTATTCTGGTGATTGAGTGCGCTGAGTGGTTGAGGAGCCTGGTGTTACTGTGACAGTAATACTCCTGAAAAGAAGCATAATATAAGATTAAAGAATAATTCAAGAAGAGCACTGGAGTGATGGCTTCCTTGACTCTGTATTTAACATGAATGAATTTCATCATGGACGTGCTACCTACTGAGGCGTGCAATGACATCATGACGCAGGTATGCTAAACAAAAATAACTTAATTTTTAAAATGCACACAACACTTTTTCCCCCACATAAAGCACAAATAATCAATTGAAAATGTTAGCATGATTTGAAAAAATAACATTGAACAATTTTATAATTAATCTGAAGGGAAATTGTACAAGCATGAACATAACATATTCATATATATACAGTATCGAACTCTCCCCTCCAGAATAAGGTAATTTCATGTTTTTTTTTACAAATGCATATTCTCTCTTTAGCAACATTAGTTTTCCAACACAGTCCTGGTCAACTGGTTAAAAGTCTTTTGTTACCCAAATGCAATACATTATGCCCCATCTTAAAAAAAAGTCCAGGGGCCTCTGTACCGTGTCCAAACAATAGCAAAAATACTGTCTGTTTCAGTGCACAAAAACACTTTTAACTCCCAGGCCAGTGAGATACATAAAAACAGCAAAAAGGATGATTCAAAGTCTCTGCAAAAAATGTGTCAAAAACTTTTCAAAATGTTCACTCAATGTTTTTATAGGCCTTGCAAAACAGTCCATGTCCATTTGGACTAGAAACAGTCCAATTCATGTATACATGTGTATGTGTATGCAAAAGTTCACTATTTTGTTCCTTCACAGTCTGTAAGAATAATTAGTGTGTATGTGTGTGCAACAGTTCATTGTCTTAACAGTTCATTGTCATAACAAACAGAGGGTGGTCTCGGGTTGGGACAAGTTAGAACACCATTGGCACCCAAGGCGTTACAGCAGGTGTCTACATATTAGAAAAAGGTGGATCAAATTCAGGACCACTTACTTGGATTTTGTAACAGGTAGGTGTGCCTAGACCAGGGGTGGGCAAACCTGGCTCTTCCAGCCCACTTTCCTTCAGAGTTTAGCTCCAACCCTAAGCAAACACACCTGAACCAGCTAATCATTGTCTTCAATACTACTAGAAGGCTACAGGCAGGTGAGTTTTATCAGGGTTGGATCAAATCTCTGCAGGAAAGTGGCCTGGAAGGGACAAGTCTGCCCATCACTGGCCTAGATTATCATCCGTGATTTTTTTTGGTGGTCGTCGTTGCCTCACTGAATTATGATATTGCATCTCCCCAGGTCTGTCATTTGACTCCACTGTTTCAACTGGTTCCTTCACAGGTAAGTATGTAAGTAAGTAAGAGGCGCAGAATGTGAAAATGATAACTGTGTTGGGCTGAAACTAGCAAAAAACCCTTGTGTCGTGCCTGGTGCCCTTTGTCTTCCCTTTGAGCTCTTCTGATCTCTTCCATTTACAGGGGTTCTGCTGATGCTGTACTTGTTCTGCACATGTTGGTGAACTCTGGAAAGCTACAGCGAAGGACCATGGTACATCTGATTCAGACTGGGATTTCACCGGCTGTATCATGGCTCCAATAGAATCTGATGAAAATTCCTCTGTGTACTCTGGCATGGTTTCTTCTGAGGCTGTTGTCAATCTGAATAATGCATCAGCATCAATATTTTTCTTTCCTGGCCAATACAGAATATTGAAGTGGAAATCAGCAAGCTCTGTGACCCATCGGCATCCTGTTGCGTTTAGCTTGGCAGACGTCAAAATGCAGGAAATGGGATTATTGTCACTGTAGACTGTAAATGTTGGTGCATAGTAAAGATAATGCCTGAACTTCTCTGTGGTAGCCCATTTGAGAGCCAGGAATTCCAGTTTTCCACTGTGTAAATGGTAATTCTGTTCTGCTGTTGTCAATGTCCTTGATCCATGAGTGTTTCCTGATGTTGATCCGTCCACTCAATACATTCGCACAACAGGTGCCTGATCTATCAAACTGATGCTTAACTGTAGGACTTTTATGCAACCAATGTCCTCATCTGACCTTGAAAAGGAATGACACTCCTCTCACAGCATTTGTCTGGCTTTCTGTTGCTGTTCCAGAGACAAATTACTCATTGACAGGTGGGTCCCACACACCTTCACTCTTTGTCTCACTCTCACTTGCTGGTTCTGCACTTTCATTAACACAGGCTGTTGTTACACAAGATGACGCTGTCATTGGTAACACTGACTTTACTGTTTGTATTGTCCACCAGGAGGATGTCATGGTCACATTCTGAACACTGATTTGAATCACAGGTCAGCTCCTTTTTTTTAGTGTCAAAAGTGTTTTAAGGAGTTCCAGACAGTCAGGGAACTGTGGATTGATGGATGGTCCAAACAACATGACACTATCCTGTTTCATACATAGCGCTTTTACCTGACACTTCACTTACACAATAGCATGTTTTGGCACATTAACATGGTATTTTGCCGTCTTTCACCAGATTAACCAGACTCTCACCAGATTAATGAATGTTTGGACTTTACTTCTCCTCAAACTTGGAAAGGCACATCTAAAAGTCTTGTTCAAGAGCCCTCTGCCTACTCGCTTCACTCTGTTTCATCACCTGCTCAATCATGTTGTAACCAATGATTGGTTTGGGCAATTGCTGGCATTTTAGAATGAGTACAGGAATGATTAATTCTTTCATTTTGTTTTGCAGGAGGAGCAATGTTGAATGTGATCTCTACCCACCCTTCATAGGGCATGCTGGAACCATTGGCTGCGACGAGATTCAAGTTGTTTGTGGTCTCTGTCACCTCAGAAACATCTTGTACCTTTATTATATACTGATCCTTCCACTGTTGATCTATAATGCACACTTGGGATCCTGTGTCCATCAATGCCTCTGTTTTGTGTCCGTTCAAATAACTTGTAACAGGGCAGTCACAGGCAAATTTTTGTTGACTTGACACTCAGAAATGAAATTGCACTCAAAGGGAGTGATCTCAGGCTGTAATCTAGCTTTTTCAATACGCTGCTTTGAATGTGGAGGGGGCAATTTCACTTGCTGGGTCTCTCCCTGTCCCACAGTGGCAACCCTTTTCATGATCTGGATAACCCTTATTCAGTCCGCTTTCAATTTGACGTGCCAGACCCGAAAAGGTTAATCTGTCTCTTTGGCCAGGCTCTCCGATAAAACCTGAAATCTTAAACTCCCTGTGCCATACAGCCGATATCATTTGTCCCTGTAGGGGCAGTGAAGAGTTAACTGCTACACCGGTTGCTGATGCTGGCACCAGTCTCGTGATTTGTGAAACAGTCGGATTTGTTTGCACAGCAGGAAGTGAACCAGTTGTATCCTTTTTCTCCTGTGTGGGGGGGGGGGGGGGGGGGGGGGGGGGGGGGGGGGGGGGGTTTGGGGGGGGGGGGGGGGGGGGTTGGTTCACTCCACATTGCATCATTTATCATCATCTTGCTCATTTCGTCATTTATGCTTAATGGTTCAGCCATACCTCAATCCTCAAGTTCCTCCAGCTCCCTTCATAGCAGATAAATACAGAGTTCTGGCATGAAACTCTAGATGGCGCAGTCCGATAGGTCTAACTCAGTCTAACCTAATGACATCATTATCACATGGCTCAGCTGATTGGTTCTCTCCTGTCTCAGACCAATGATCTCGCTGCTCAATATTCAAATATATGACTAGTGCTTGCCATAGCAGTGCAGCTTACTTCAGAACAGTGAAATCATCATCTAAGATAAGTGAATGCTCTTCTAATCCACATCAACGGGTGTATGCGTGGTCTGCCTAATTTAATTCAACCATGAGCAACCATAATCGAGTTTAAACTAAGTGTCATGTTTGCAGTTTGCATTGTATGCAGGAGTGAATATTAAGCATATTAGCAGCAGCATTTAGCATCTGTGTTTATACAGCTTGAGCAAAACCAGTTTAGAGTATATGTCATCGCTCTGAGGTGACACAACACTCCATAGTAACTGACATGAAACAGGTTCAAGAAATCAGCTTCTGGTGGTACTGCAGTTCCACGGGGTCGCCAGATACATCGTGGGATTATCAGTGTTACTTTGCATTTCTAATTCGATTTTTTTGATTGAGATGATGTGTGGTTGATTTCAGCTGCACGCAGCGTCAGAATTCATGCACTATCACAGTCATATCAATGACAGTGTTGCGGGAGACGCTGAAGATCACTATCTACGGCTGTAACAGTTAGTTCCGAGTGAAATGCATTATGGGTAGTGTAGTTCAGAGAAATGTGCTCATGCGACGTGTGCTCTCGCTGCGCTGTCTAATTCAGAAAACGGAGAAAGAACATTTATATTCTGCTTTTTTCAGTTCATTCAGGTCAGTCCACCCAGGGGTTTTTGTGTACTGTAACTTTGGCAGCTTTTATCTGCATGAGAGAGTAAAATGGCATGCATTCGGCTAGCTTTGGCCGTCTCATCATTGCACGAACATGAATTAACAAGCTGTTACGCTGCCGCTGGGACTGATTAAGTGGAGAAAGTAACAGCAGCTATCAAATTACTAAATTATTATATTTGCTCAGGTGGATGCTGGGGTCTTAACTATCGGATTGCAACATATTTTTAATTAAACATTAAACATAGTGTGCGTCTAATTAGAGTTAAGCCAGTCGGTGTGGTAGCCCAAGCTCACATAGTCATAGGCCACTATTGTTAATCCGGTCAGGGAAGCCAGGCCTCACATAGTCAAGGCCGCTTGTGACACATAGACAGTAATACATGCGGTTCTCATGGCTCTTCGGAGCAGTAGCAGTACATATGTCTTGGCGATGGATCTGCTTGTTGGGGGGCATTTTGTTCTTGTTTTGGCTTGTATTGTCCTTCTTTGTGGGTGGTTATTTCATGTGTTATATTTGCAGCAGCAATATTTCTTACATGCTCACAGCAGCATTTTGTTGATGTATTGGCAGTAGCAAGTCTCGGTACTTGTTCTGCCGCAGCAGCAGCATAGCAGGTCTATTCCGCCAAGACTAAATGCATCAACATTGTCTTGTACATTACCACGCCAATCCCTCCGAGAGTTGTCATGACAGAAATACAGATTTCGTCAACCACAGCGTCAAAGATGATTGAAAATTTGCATACAGTTTGGATTGGCGGTATGGTTCTGGTCTGGGCAAGAACTCCCTGCGCATCCATGCAGCCTAGCATGGATGGGAGCAGGGAGAGCAGCAATAACCCCCGAGGGTAAACAGAACAGAACCAACATAAATGTATTGCAGATATTGTTAAATTTCAATAATTTTATGTACACATTTTAAAATTAGTCTGATTCAAAGGAGAATCAGAATGCTGAATCCCGACTGACAGAGGAGGAGTTGGGGAATTAGCTATTGAGCAATGCGAAAACTGTTGATACTACTGCGGGACCTTATATATGATGCTTAGATAGGTGTCGTATTCCCAGAGTCAAGTCAAGTCAAGTCAAGTCAAGTTTATTTGTGCAGCGCTTTTCACGATACAAATGATTGCAAAGCAACTTTACAGCAAATTAATTTTCTACAATATTTAGTGGTAGCCTGTCAGTTAATGTACATATTGCAGAAATGGACGGAAAAATCAATTTAAGACGTAATAAAACAGATGATGAACACTATTAACAGCAATTATTATATGATGCAATCAAACTATCAAATGTGAACGTTTTGTACGAACTTAATGTTGTTTCATGGTTGGCATCATTTGAGGTCCTCTGAGGGGTTGCATCATCGCTTCTCAGGTGTTCTGGATCCAGACTGAAGCTTGTGTAAATCCTAAAAACAGATAAACAAATAGAGACATAATTAGCGTAGTTGCTGCTCCAACCAAGCAAAATTGATTATGAGATGCATTATTTGAATGCTTGGCCAAAGAGGTGTGTCTTTAATCTAGATTTAAACAGAGAGAGTGTGTCTGAACCCCGAACGTTATCAGGAAGGCTATTCCAGAGTTTGGGAGCCTAATGCGAAAAAGCTCTACCTCCTTTATTGGACTTTGCTATCCTAGGTACTACCAAAAAGTCCAGAGTTTTGCGACCTTAGGTAGCGTGATGGATTGTAGTGTGGTAGAAGACTAGTTAGGTATGCATGAGCTAACCCATTAAGGGCCTTATCGGCAAGTAATAATATTTTGTAACTGATACGGAACTTGATAGGTAGCCAGTGTAGATATTGTAAAATTGGGGTAATATGATCATATTATCTTGACCTGGTAAGGACTCTAGCCGCTCATTTTGGACCACCTGTAGCTTGTTTATTGAAGAGGCAGGACAACCACCTAGCAGTGCATTACAATATTCCAGTCTAGAGGTCATGAATGCATGAACTAGCTTTTTCTGCATCAGAAACAGGTAACATGATTCGTAGCTTGGCAATTTTTCTATGATGGAAGAATGCTGTTTTTGTAACAGGTGAAATATGATTTCTAAAAGACAAGTTGCATCTACTAAACACCCAGATTTTTGACTGTAGAGGAAGTAACTGTACATCCGTCTAGTTGCAAATTGTAATCCACGAGAGTCGGCGTACTGTCTTTTGGTCCAATAAGTAATAACTCTGTCTTATCCGAATTTAATAGGATAAAATTATTGGTCATCCAATCTTTTACATTTTTTAACACACTCTGTTAGCTTAGATAATTTAGAAGTTTCATCTTGTCTTGTTGAGATATATAGTTGAGTATCATCAGCATAACAATTGAAGCTAATCCTGTATTTTCTAATAATATTGCCAAGGGGCAACGTGTATATCGAAAATAGGACCTAGGACAGTTCCTTGTGGCACTCCATATTTTACTGTGATAATTGAGATGACTCCCCATTTAATCGAACAATGTGGTAGCGATCGGACAGGTAGGATTTTAACCATCTTAAAGCCTGCCCTTGGATTCCTGTATAGTTTTGTAATCGATCTATTAGTATGTCATGATCTATAGTGTCGAACTCAGCTCTAAGATCAAGTAAAACTAGCAATGAGTTGCAGCCTTGGTCTGACGCAAGAAGCTAGTCATTTGTAATTTTAACAAGTGCATTTTATGTGCTATGGTGAGGCCTGAAACCTGACTGAAATTCTTCAAAAATATCATTTTTTTGCAGGAAGGAGCACAAATGAGCAGACACAACTTTTCCTAAAATCTTAGACATAAAAGGAAGATTTGAAATAGGTCTGTAATTTGACAGTTCACTAGGATCTAGTTGTGGTTTCCTAATAAGAGGCTTAATAACCGCCATCTTGAATGGTTTTGGGACGTGACCTAAAGACAACGACAAATTAATAATATTGAGAAGTGTTTTTTTCTGCTACAGGTAACAACTCTTTTATTAATTTAGTGGGTACAGGATCTAATAGGTATGTTGTTGGTTTAGATGCAGTGATACGTTTATTTAGATCTTTCTGTCCTATAGTTGTAAAGCACTGCAGTTTATCTTTTGGTGCGACGAATGAAGCTGAAGTATTATACGCTGCAGAATCTACATTTGTTATTGTATTCCGATGTTATCTATTTTTATCAGTGAAGAAATTCATAAAGGCATTACTATTAAACTGTGAGGGAATATTTAGATCTGGTGGCGTCTGGTTATTTGTTAATCTAGCCACGGTGCTAAATAAAAACCTAGGATTGTTTTTGTTATTTTCTATGAGTTTGTGGATATGCTCGGCCCTGGCAGTTTTAGAGCCTGTCTATAGCTGGACATACGGTTTTTCCTTGCTATTCTAAAATCTTCCAAGTTTGTTTTTCTCCATTTGTGCTCAAGATTATGAGTTTTTTTCTTGAGAGAATGGTATTACTGTTGTATCATGGCGCAGTACGTTTTTTCTCTAACCTTTTTTAATTTGATGGGGGCAACAGCTTCTAATGTATTAAAGAAGATAGTGCCCATGTTGCTAGTTTTTTCGTCTAGTTCATGTGTACTTATTGGTACACAGGGCAGTTGAGATAAATCGGGCAGGTTATTTGTGAATTTGTCTTTGGTGGCAGGTAGTTCTGCCCGGATGATAACGCGGAGACATTTTGCTTGACTCCAAAAGAGTTTATTATGTCAGTAAACGCAAGTCCTAATGCATCATTTGTATTATCAACGTGAATGTTAAAGTCTCTGAAAATTTGTGCTTTATCAACATTAACCAATAGGTCTGAGTGGAAATCTGCTAATTCTTTTAGGAAATATGTATATGGCCCTGGTGGTCTATATACAGTAGCCAGAGCAAGAGATATGATATATTTCTTTTGCATATCTGACAGTGTACCATTAAGCATTAGTATTCGAATGATTTAAACCTGTATCCTGTCTTCTGAGTAACATTGAGAATATGACTATATATTGTTGCAACACCGCCGCTATGGCCAGTCTGACGGGGCTCATGCTTATTATAGTAGCTTGGTGGAGTAGACTCATATAGACCAATAATCATTAAGTGATAATCATTAAGTGAAGTAAACTTAATCATTAAGTTTTAGCCAGGTTTCAGTCAAGCAGAGTACATCAAAACGATTATCTGTGATCATTTAATTTACAATAACTGCTTTGGGTGAGAGTGATGTAATGTTTAGGAGCCCAAACTTAAAAAGATTTTTTTTGTTCATTTATTTTACATTTTTCTTGTTTAATTACGATCAGATTTTTTCTAGATCCTGCCTTAAATTTATATTGTGACCTCACTATTCGGGGAACAGACAAAGTCTTTATAGATTGTACAGCGCAAGAACTTCTATCATTTAAGCGGGTAGAACACAAGTCATCAGGGCAGTTATTTGAGTCATATGGTGCGTAGCGTCCTGGAGATGTTGTCCGACATGAGTTCCGCTCTGACTCTGCTGGGGTCAGGGCTCTACGCTTACTTTTCTTTTTAGGAGCACTTGTGCTCCTAACTTATAAAATGTAGGAGCACGTTCAAAATTTTAGGAGCACCTTCTAAACAATTATCCAAAATGTTATCAAAAAGTAGCCTTTCCATTACGAGGTGGTATTTGACTCCTCTAACTTTATTAAAAGTACGTCATCTTTTGTCAAATTTTTAAATTTTTTTTTTATTTTATAAGCTTTTTAAAAATTGTAATTAAAACGACAGAATAAGAACAAGTAGTCAATCAAATTAAATCGGTATTAACAAAATTAATTTGTAGAGGTGGCACAGAAGAACACAAAAGTGGCTTGGTGTACTTTCAGACATTTAATGAGGCTCAGAAGTGGAATGAGGGCAATTAAATCCATAAATTCATGATGATATTAATGTTTTAAATATAAAATTTTGAATTTAGAAATATTAAACAATTTAATTAACTGAAACGATACTTTAAAATGAAACTAAATCTACCAGCAGGTGGCGGTAAATCACTGATTTTATCACTGAATCATTCATTCAATGGATTAGTTCAAAAAGCTGATTCATTCAGGAATGAATCAAGTGACTGTCTTTATGAATGGGTAATCATGAATCACTGACTCACTAGATTCATGTAGGGATTTCTATCATGAACAGACACTGATATGCCACTGATTCAACTCATCATGAGATCTAAACTAATTCAATCAGGAGACAACAAAGCTTTCTTTGTCTCAGGACTGGAAAGTTCGTTCACAACATATAGAAACCACGATGTATTGAGACCACCAGTGAATGAACTCTTACATCCAACAGGAAAAGGATGAGTAAATTTAATTGCACCCTCAGGCTTGCAAAACAAGCCCCAAGGACATGGATTACGGATTCAATCTATACGTGACCACCACATGACTTGTTGACATCTGCTTCCCTCCCCTCCTTTCTCTATTAACGGAGGAAACGCAGACTTACACAGACGATTCATAAGACAATCATTGAAAATCATTTAAAGTATCGGGGCAATATATATTCACAAATAATATGTTTTATGTCTGATATATGTGTGATGTGTTTCCCGTAATCGGTGCAAGTTTAACCAATTTGGTATAACACCTTCTTAGTTATTACTATTACTGTGTATGCAAAATACCTGTTTTTTGAGCTTGAATGAAAGCTTGTTTTATTCACAGAACATTGGTGTGAGTGAAAAATTGATATTTGGCATAATTTTCCAGTGATGATATGGTTATAAGAAGTTATTAAAACCTGCAGAAACACTCCCCACAAACAGCATGTGATTCATGCATGATAAGGAACAGTATGGGGCGTGGCTAAGCCCCGCAGCCACTATATGATTGGAACAGCGACCCGTGGGACGGACTTAAGCTGCGGATCAAAACCCCACTGCAACACGGATTCAATAGCTCTGGCTTGCTCTTTGCTTTTTGTCATGTTATGAGCACTCCAACTGCTCACACGCTTACCATCAAAGCGATCGGTCATCCAGAACTCAAACACTTCAGTTGAAACTTTGCGTTCTTCAAAGAACTTAAAGTCTTGCAACTCAGACTTTTAGCAGAACAACTCAAGCCTCTGCATCATCAAGCAACCAACCAATCCAACGAGGGCTCTCCCAAAAGGACGTCATCCTGACAACCAATCGGCAATGGAATTTCCCTCCAGCAGCCATCCAGGAAGCCTGCGTCAGCAACGAGAAAACCTCTCCGCTTCTCAGCTTTCAGCAAACGCAGGTACAAACAAAGCTCCTATCTGCTGAAAACGGTGCTGATGATTGATTTAAGCAGTAAACTTAAGACAAACCTCTGCTTTGTGATTCTCTCGGGTTGAATTTAAAACCACTCGTGGAAACGAGTTAGAACTTTGAAAACTTTCCTTGACTCTTTGTGCGTATGTGTGTGTGTGTGTGTATGTGTATGTTTTAGCTTAGTTTTAATGTAATCTAGAATAGCCAATAAATTATTGTTTTCATTTATAAAGAATCATTGTCTGGTGTCGTATAATTTTAAAGTCAAACCCTTGCCAAGATCACGTTACTTAGCTCGTAGCTTACTTATCAAAGAACGTATTAGCCCGTGGCCAGGGAAATACAAATATTCAAATTGTTAAAATATACTGAGGTCAACTATCTTATTTGTAAGTCGCTTTGGATAAAAGCGTCTGCTAAATGACTAAGAGTAAGTAAAGTAAGTCAACGGCTCGCTGGACAACCGTTGATTTAAAGTGTAAACTATCAAATTGGAATTCAGTTTTAATCAGGTGGACCTCGAATTTTCAGATTCGAGTCCTTTCAAACCCTGAATGAATTAATAATAATTAATCCCCTAAAGTTAAGTAATCAGAGACATTACATTCATTTAAAAAAAAAAAACGTTCATTCATAAACGAAACACCGCTGTGTTTGAATGGAGATGCACAGCAGCTGAGCTGTGACTTTGTTTTAAACTATTTTCAATTACGAAATAAAGCAAAATCAGACAATAGTGTTATAGTCAGACAATGTAAGTCACTGAATA